>APFE031254775.1:0-20988 GCA_000404065.3 Pinus taeda | reverse complement strand
CCATGGTTTACTCATACCATCAACTAATACCATGGGCCCATTACATTATTATTAATTACTTGTGGTCCCTTACATGACATGGGTTAACCACCTTATTTATTACTATGGCCCATCCCATTATTACATTATTACCTTGGGTACCTCCCTCAGTACCCCATATTACCCCCGCTAGGTACAGAACATACTAGTCGCTAGGCCAATGCAAAATGGTATTTTAGATGGAGTCTTTGTCCCTATTGCTTTGTTGCATGATAGTTTTGATCCATTTCCATAAGTACTCTGCCCATTCGCAAGTATTGAATAGATGATTTATGCTTTCTTCTGCTACTTTGCAAAGGGGACATATAGAGGGACCAGAGAATCCTTTTTTGCGTAAGTTTTCCTAGGTAACGGTTTTTCCTTGCATGAGGAGCCAAAGGAAGGTCTTTATTTTAGGCCAGAAAAGGGCATCCCAAACCTTGATGCTCCAGGGCATGACCTCCCCATGTTCATAATGCTCCAACTGTTCCCTTGCTTCTTTGAGGGTGAAATTTCCGCTTCCTTTCATTCCCCGTCTTAGCTTGTCCCTTTCTGTGCATGTTCTGATCTTTCTTTTGTTCAGTGTGCTTAGTAGGTTCCTTATGTTGTCATTTCCTGCTGATGAGTTGTCCGTGTTAAGGGGTGACCATTTCCTCTAGTCCTGCTCGCTGTTGTCGTGGCTCCAGTACTGATGGACCCTGTAATTGCCCCTGCTCTAACATTCCCTTTTGAAATTCTCCAGTTCTGGTGTAGCAAGGCAAGGTAATTGCTGCCAAGTGTCCTCCCAAAAGAACATTGTTTCCCCGTTGCGGATTTCCCAGAATCTATGGTCTTGAATTATGTTACGGTTCCGCCGAGCTAAATTCCAAATAGGAGATCCTTCTGGCACGTCCTGCAACCTAATTAGGTCCTGTTCACTGCAATCTGGTGTGTATTTCTCCTTCCAGTGCCTAGACCAAGGTAGAGTGGATTCTTTTAACCAGCACTACCATATCTTAGCGCCACAAGTCATGTTGATGGTGTGGGGGTCTATTAAATTTAGGCCTCCTGCTGCTTTTGACTTACAGAGTTTGTTCCAGGCTACCAATTCCCGTTTGTTTTTTTCCGAATTTCCTTTCCAGATGAACGATCTCTGGATGGTTCTTATCTTGTGAAGGATGCCTTAAGGGGCAAGCAGGATGGAAAGCATGTACTGAGGGATAGCTTGAAGGATTGCCTTAGTTAGGACTAATCTGCCTGCAAAATTGAGGGCTCTGTGAGTCCAGTGTCTACATTTGTTCTCCAATTTTGCCAGAATTTTTTCCCAGTGATGTTTTTGCCAAGGCTTGGATGTTAGAGGGGCACCCAGATACTTAGAGGGTAAATTGCCCCGTCTAAATCCAAGAATAGTTGAAAGATGTTTCTGGATTGCAAGATGAGTATTAAAGAAAAAAATTGTATATTTAGCGTGGTTAATTTCCATACCTGACGCTTTGTTAAATAGGCTTAGGATATTTTTGAATGCCTTGGCTTCTTTCACCGTGGGGGTGTCGTGCAGCATAGTATCATCCACGAACTGTTGGTGCGTAGTTGCAGGGATAGATTGCAGGGGATGAAGTCCTCGAATATTTCCTTCTGCTTTTTCTTTACAGATGAGTCGATTCAGACCTTCCATGAGGATAACGAAAAGGAAAGGGGAGAGAGGGTCTCCCTGCCTGATGCCTCGGGAGGGGGTGAAGGGTTCCGAGGGGGAGCCATTGACCAAGATGGAGAAATTGGAGGATTTAATTAGAACAAGAATCCATTTAATCCATTGGTGTTCAAAGCCAAAGGTTGTGAGAACAGCTTCCAGATATTGCCAGTTGACTTTATCAAATGCTTTGGAGAGATCCAATTGCATTAACATACCTTCTATCTTCCTGGTCTAGAGAGTGTGCACCATCTCTTGAGGTAAAAGGATGTTGTCCAGGATTTGTCTGCCCTCCACATATCCAGACTGTTCTTCCGAAATTAGATTGGGAAAAATAGACTTGAGTCTGTTGGCTATAACCTTGGAGATGATCTTGTAGATCACATTACAAAGAGCTATAGGTCTAAATTTCTCAGGAGTGTTGGCATCCTCTTCCTTTGGGACAAGAATCAGGAAGGTGGAGTTGAGCGATTTGAGAATGGTGCAGGAACGTCTTGAATCTTCAACAACTTCCCAAACCTCTGTTTTGATGGTGGGCCAGCACGCTTTGTAGAAGTTTATGGTGAAGCCATTTGGTCCTGGAGCCTTGTCGTTTGGCATGCTTTTAACTGCCTCCTCCACTTCCTCCATTGAGACTTCTCTTAAAAGAGCAAGATTTTGCTCATTGGTTATGATGCTAGGAATGGCCTGAGCTAGAGATTCTATTACCTCTGTTCTTTCATCCTGCGTCTCCTGAGAAATGTGTTTGAAATGCCTGGTGAGTAGAGAAGAAATGTCCTTATGATTTTGCAAAGTTTCTCCTGCTTCATTTTTGAGTTTGAGGATTTTATTTGCACTTCTGTAATCTAAAGTGGACCTGTGGAAAAACTTTGTATTTTGCTCTCCTTCTTTAAGCCACTAGACTCTAAATTTTTGTCTCTAGAGTGTTTCTTCCTGTTGACAACGGAGTTGCCATTGAACCACCAGATCTTTTTCCTGCTCTTTGGAGGCTTCACTAATATTCCTGGAAGTCCAGCTTTTGTGAATATGCTCGAGCTTTCTCTCTATTATGGATTTTTCCTGAAAGATATTTCTGAATTCTGTTGCATTCCATTGCTTGATTTTGCTTTTAATGTGTTTTAGTTTGCTTTGGAGCTTGAACATTCTGGTTCCTTGTATGTTCAGTGGTTCACACCACCACTTCTCCAGCATTTTAACAAAGTTAGGGTGCTGCAACCAGAACATTTCGAATCAGAATGGCTTATTTCTGGGAGTGCCTAGAAAGGCAGCTTCTAGTGAGATAGGCCAGTGATCCGATCCTCCACTAGGAAGAATGTCAGAGTCCACTGTGATGCCTTCTAGAATGATGCTTTCTGAAATGAGAAATCTATCTAATCGAGAAGCTATAAGTTTCTCTCCTCCTCGCCTATTGTTCCAAGTGAAGGAGTTAGTTTTTGGCCGAATGTCTACTAGTTTTGCATTTTCAATCAATTCTGCAAAGAGCTCCGCATCCCTATTTAGCCTTCTTGTTCCTCCTTTTTTCTCCAAGAGAGAGGTTATCATGTTGAAATCTCCTCCCATGATGATCTTTGTGGTGAGTTGTCTTAGTTGTAGATTCATGAGTGTATTAAGGAAATGCAATTTATCTTCTAATCGTTGAGGTCCATAAACATTTACACATAAATAGGTTTCAGAGTTACCTATTACTTGAATCTCAGTGGCAATGTAGGATCTGGTGGCCTCCATTGAAAGGACCGTCACTACTCTGGTGTCCCAGAGAGTGGTGATGCCTCCCTCCCATCTTTGACTGGCTACTTCTATGAAGTCAATAGGTTTGCATAATTTTTTGCTGCTGTTTGCCATGTGAGTAGTGGCACATTTAGTTTCTTGAATGAACATGATTTCCAGCTTTTCTTTTTGGAACTTCCTTTCGAGAAGTCTTTGCTTTGCTAGGCTGTTGAGCCCTCTTGCGTTCCATGAGACTATTTTCACTTATAACAAGGATTGTTAATGGTAGGAAGGGAAGGAATTGAGTGCCTTCATTTTGCCTGAGTTTAGCATTAGGATCCCTAGATCATGTAGCACCTCACCGTTTGTTCTTCGTCCCCTTTTCTTTTTTTTGTTGAGGCCAGTTGGATTGAGGGCGATACTTTTGGGATGATTTCATGTGCCTGTTGCAATGCCTAATCTTCTATTTTGCTTTTCTAGTTCTGCCTTCTGTCTTGCTATGAATCGATCACTAATCTTCCTTAATTCCTCTTCTGGGACGTTATCTAGTCCTTGAGCTTTCCTGTTTTCCTCTATGACTGGAAGATTTACCCCTGCCTTCTTTAAGGCTTCGTTGAGCTCCATCTCGTCACTTCCCCCATCACTGGTTAGCATTTCCGTGTCTTCGTCTTGGGTTCCTTCATGCTCATGCCTGTGAGCCTTGGAATTGAGTGGATCTTCCTCCTTTTCCTTCCTGTTATGGTTTGGCTGGTTCTTTTGCTTCTCAGTTCAGTGTCTGTGTCTCTTTCTAGAACACTAAAAGTGTTGATGGTGTTGCCTGGTATTGCCCCTGTTCTGTTTGATCTTCTTCTATTGGCTCTTTGTCTTGCTTTTGGTTTTGTAAAGATTTCCTTGCTCTGTGCTTCTGGCGTGGATTTGGGAGCTTCTTCAGTTCTGTTTAGAGGATAGTCTCTTACGAGGTGACCGTGTTCATGACATTTTCTGCATCGGAATGGGATTTGTTCATAATCAATGGTTTGAAAATAGTCTTCATCTCTAAACTCTAACCATATGCCCTCGTGAAGAGCTCCTGAAAAGTCCATCTCCACACAAATTCGGGCACATGAGGTGTATCGTTGTTCAAGAGTTGCTTCAGAGGCTTTAATAAAGGTTCCCAACCTGTATCCAATTTGTTTGAGGGTTGCTAAGCCCCAATAGTCTATGGGAAGGGAGAGAAGTCGGATCCAAACTGGAACTTGTGTGAAGGTTTCTTTTTCTAGGACAAAGTTAGTTTTCCAGGGTCTCATGTAGAGACCCGCAGAAGCAAAAAAATAGGGACCTCCATAAAAAACCCTATCCTTATCCTCTAAGCTTGTAAAGACAACAGTAAAGAAACCTTTAGCTCCTAGGTGTAATTTGATATCACCTTTGGTTTTCCAGTGTTGTTTGATCCATTGACAGAGGGTGCGCTCCATTGGCCACAGTCCCATGAACTTGCATATGACTGCATGTTCTGACATATGCTCGCGATGGGCTTGAATCTCCGGATCTGTGCAGACTACTCTGAGGGTTTCTTTTTTCTTTGGTTTGCAACCTCCTTGTGTAGCTTTGCTAGTGTTGGGAGTGAAGGATGGTTGTTTTTCCCTCTCTTCTCTCTTCTGTCGCTCTTCATCTTGCTCTTCTTCTTCTTCTATTTGGGCATTTATTAATCTTGTGATCCTTTGATCTGCATCTTCGTTGTTGTTCCTGTCTTCCTTTTCATTAGTTGCTTTGTCTTTCCTTTTGGAGCTGCTTCTGGTTTCCGCTGGCATTTTTTGTTCCCTTTCTATGCTGGTGCCGCTGGAGTCCTTGCGTTCACCATATCCCGAGATTTTTAGTCCTTCTTTTGTTTTTTGTTTGTGCATGACTATTTGTTTGAAGGATGGGGTCCCTGTGGACCCCCCGCTTACCATTTGTCAGGTCAATCCGCGACCTCTGCTCAGAAGATCTGCTATTCTATCTTTCTGTGTTGCCAGAGCTGTCTCTGGTATGGCAGGACTGAGGCATTAAACCCTAGGCCTAGAATCAAGTTTCAGAACCGAGAACCAATTCTACCACCATCATCATCATTAAATGAATTTTAATTAAATGATTTTTGTCTTAAATATAAACTTTTGTCTTAAAATCTTTTTGTCTCAAAGTGTTTTTGTCTTCATTTTTATATTTAAGACAATTCAATTGATAGTAAACTTTAATGTAAAATAACTAAAATAAAAGGTGATTTTTTAAGACAAAAGATTTCTTTTGTCTTAAATGTGCACTTGGTGTAGTAGTGGTAGAGTCCTATTACAGTGAGTTTGTTATGATCTTACTCAATATTACTTTTGATACAAGTTGATTTTATTGTTTATATATATGTGTGTGTATGTATTTTAGTTGTTTATATATATGCAATAATATATATATATATTGATTTATCTAAATTTAAGTTAAATAGAAAGAAAGATTTCATCAAAGAATGCTTTTATCACATTTAATAATTATAACTATTTTCTCTTGGAGAATGTAATAATTGAGGAGGAAATCAAAACATAATCCTATAACATGATAGTAAGAGATTCATAATGTCCATTTGTTATAATTTCAGTCTTTTAATTTTTTTTTAAACTTAAGATACTGTGATTTCAATCTTATTAATATTATTGTATATCTCATGAAATGTATATTTTATCTTTACATTCAATAGTATATATTAAATTATGTAAATCTTAGCTAAATCATATTAGTTAATCTACTTTTGAATTCTTATTGAGAACATTCAATAGTTTTATTTTAGTTGTCGTTTTATATATTATATATCACATAAGATCTCTTTAATCATATGTCATATAGAAAAATGTTATGGCATGTTTGGTCTAGGACATTTGATTTCAAGGTTTGTGGTTTGTGAGTGTTCCATGCAATTTGAAACGAAGATTTAGAATTCAATAAGTTATTTGTTTGATATGGTCATTTTTTTATTTTTCTTATGATAAATATATAATAAAAAAATGAGTAATTTTTTAATCAAGTATTTATGGATGAAGAGTTAATTTATTATTAAAGCATAGACAAAATTTTAAACATAACCTTTCTTGACTCCAAACATAAAAACCTAACACGTCTAAAAAGAATTATATAATGAATAACTAAAAATCCAAATTCCAACCTGGTTCTCCGCAAGGGTGCTTACCAAGGCTTCATTAGTAGCGAGAATAGTAAAAATCAGTGTAGTCTAATAGTAAAAATCAGTGTAGTCTAACGAGCAGGTCGAATTGCCTGGAAAGTTATAGAAATTCCAGTCATATTTAGAGAAAATCCAACAAGGATTTTTTTAAATCCAAGTTATAGTTGTTAAACTTCAGAATTTTAGGTGTCTTACACGTTTTTTTATAGTTCTGAATCCATTTCCACCATCATAATCATTATTCAAATACTGCTTCTACAAGATTTTTTGAAATTTTTTTACCCAGATTCCGACCACTTTTGGCCATACAAGCAATTCCTCTATAGACGACTCCGTAAAAATTAGCGCGGTTTCACGATTAAACTTCTGTGACGTTATGTAAAATTTACAAATTCCTGTGACATCAGGTAGAATTTACATTTAAAATTTGTCGTTCCAACCGATTTCTATAGAATTTTTCAACAAAATTGATAAAAAAACATAAAGGAAAAAAACTCGGAACTTAAAAAAATTCCAAATGATTAACCATAATCCAATGGCGGTTTAACTAACTACACCTATTTTAAAAGTTTTAATAAGATTTACGATTTTTTTTTAATTATATTTAATAAAAACTACTCTCGGCAATTTGTCCGCGACATTTATAACTCAGTTATTTATAAAGTTCATACTTTTGTATGGCCGCTATTTCAAAAATATATGATATATATCAATATGGAATTTAAATTTTATGTATAAAGTTATTGGATGGTTGTATTACTAGGATGCGAAATTTAATTTAAAAAAAAAATTCTAAACCCGATATAAAATGATAAATTATTCCATTGGATCACTCATATCAAACAAATTTAAATCATTTCTTGTATATTCTTTTTAGAATTGAAATTATTTTAATTTTTCCAATATACATTTAATATATATGAGATTTTTTTATAGAGAATTTATTATTATATTATTATTATTTATATAATTATAAATTTATAAACAAAATAGTTTTTAAAGAATTTATCAAAATTTAGAGATACAGTTTCAAGATTTTTTTTTTATATATATTTTTAATGTATAAATAATTTAAACTCCTATTAAAAATCTCTGTAAAATTTTGCTTAAAATTAAGCGGAAAAATATTGTAAAAAAAATCATTTCATCTATAAGTTAGACTACAACCTATAAAATCATGTTTTTATAGATGTGTCATATTCATCTTAACTATGGATTAACAAATGTCAAGAGTATCAAATTTCTTTACTTGGAAACTTCTTTTAAGTACAAAATATGTATACGTTGAGAAATTTGATCCCTTGCAAATTCATGTTTAAGATAGTTACTAGAGTTTTCTAACTTCCCTCTTTTTCTTGGCGCACACACACAACACAAATATATTATATATATTATATATATATTATATATATATATATATATATATATATGTAGGTTTACATAGATATATCAAATACTTTATATAAGCGCTACAATGAAATATTCTTAAAAATATAAGAACTATACATTTCCTTCACACTACAAAGTGAAAATATAAGTTTTCTTTTGACTACATTCAATAATTTTATCTTTTTATAAAGTAGACATAAAATTAAGTTACTTCACATAGATATTGAAATATTTTATTTATGGTAAAGAATGAAAGTGAAATATTTTTACCACTTATCAAAGAGATTTAGAACAGTAAGTGAAGGAGCGTGCTGTTAAGGCGCTCCGTAAGCAAAGGTCACCGGTTCTAGTCTCACTGATACCAGAAATCCAGCATGGTTTCCGTTGGTGCGGCTCAAGCTGAGTGCGATCCACGGATGACTTTGACGGCTTAGATGTCCCTGAGTTCTGGGCTCTCAGCCACAGGGTAAGCGTAATTTTGAGTCCTGGGCTCTCAGCCACAGGGTAGCATGATTTTCAGAATTCACCCACTTATATAATATTTATCTATATTATACTAATTATAATATATATTTTATATATATTATTATTATTTATATTCCATTCTCCTTCATAATGGGTTGTAATATCAACCAATGTTGTGTGACATCTTGGTCCTTGGAACATATTTATAGTTTTATGGCTCTCTTGTAAAGCTTAAGAATAAAAAATAACTACATAAAATCTAAAAACCATGAATGAATATTGCAACCATATCCATAAATTACGGAATAAATATGTGAGGCAATTATCTACAAGATATTAAATTGTCCAAAGGTTAAAAATATGAACTTCAAATTGGTCCAATCAAATGTTTGAAAATAGTTTATCTCATCAATATTAAAAAATAAATATTTTTTTTTCAAAGTTAAACGTTATAAGTTGCATTAGTCAAAGTTAAAGTAATAATGGTGAAGAGGAAAATTGATTGCTAGTATACTACCTTGAGAGAGACTAATAATGAATAGAAAGTGAAATATGTTTACCACACATCTCGTTCATATTGGGTTATAATAATTATATTTAAATATCTTCTTCTTCTTTTTTTCTCTATGGTAAATCAAGGTGGTTCTATTAATTAGAAAGATATTTAGAGTCATTAAATTTCTTCAAAAATTTGTTGGCCTTAATCTAACCAGATTGATTGGCAAGGATAAAACCCCAAACTTATGGTTAGTTGCCTAAACATTCTGAGTAAGCAAAATTTAGCAGATCAAAGATACCAAAAGTTGTTCAAAATCAAAATACATAAAAAAAATAAATAAATAAAATAAAATAAAATAAAAAATTAACCATCAGAGGAGTGACTGGAGCAGAGTGGTCAGGACCAGAACCCAAATATTGAGGTGGTTTGAAATCACAATGTACATGCTTTTCCATATGGGGGAGTCTACATTTAAGACTCTCTGAATTCTCTTCTAATCTCCATTGACCTCTCAGGATGTTGGTTATATAATCATTCGTGTACCACTGGTTGCACTGTAAGTCGCTCATAAAGGTTATGACTACATTGTGATCCTCATGTAAATCCTCACTATGTTGCTCCAAAAGATGAGTAAGTATGTCAAGTTGAATGTCTTCCAAAGACAGGGCTTGAACAACATTATTACGTAGCTGAAGAGGATGGGGTTCAACTACATATCCATAGTGGCATTCGCCTAGCCCATCATTGACTGGGTGCCCATCATTGACTAGGTGGTCTCTATCCCCACTACCCCTTTTGGCCTACCCATGGTGATGTGACATGGTTTTTTCTCTCAGTGTAAGACAAACCCCAAACATGAAAATAAGGGGTTGGTCGAATAAGTTACAAAATAATCAATTTTCACACCCAGACCCCAAACATGAAAATAAGGGGTTGGTCGAATAAGTTACAAAATAATCAATTTTCACACCCAGATATCTGCACGATCTCTGAGCATGACCCTTGCCCCAGAACCTCAAATCCCCACTAGGAAATCATATACAGTGAATGGTGAGCACCCATTTCTGAAGTTGGGCTACAAACGATCCTTCCTTGGACACAAGACTAAATAACTTACGCCGCCACTAGACACATTTCGATTTCGAAAACCATTGAATTTGAAATGAACTCAATCCTCAGAGACTAAATACAAAGTTCCATCGAGAATGCATAACCGAGGTATGGCTAGCTTGGGGAGAGAATTTTCTTAGGACGCTTCTGGCTAGCCCCCATTAGAAAAAGAAAATAAAACTAAGGTTTATAAGAAATAAACTGTATTCCCACAAAAATAAAAGGTCTTTGATGCCTAGGTGAAACAAGGGTTGCAAGCACCCAAAAGTCCCTGTCGGTGCATAATATTGTTTTTACATGTTTTAAGAAAATAAATGCTAAATCTGATCTGAATATGAATAGCAGGAGAACCACAAATTACTTACTAAGTTTGATGGATAGGGGCATATGGAACGCACTTATTGATATGAATCACGTTATATGGTGCGCACATTAAAACGAATTGTAGAGGCCAATGGATTTCGAAGTGCACCTCATTGGGAGCAAAGGCAGTGATGAAAAATCACATACACGTTGGCTCCATGGCCACGTTTAGATTCTCTATTCGAATCGGAGCCCATGATGGGTTTTTTTTCTTGGTAATCCACTAGAATTTCCAGTCAAAAACTTTGGCAATCTTTGATAGTCAAAGACTCTTTAAGATATCCAAATTTAGCATTCATTGAATCTAAGAGCCGTGCAGTTTATGCATTGTGATTTAGTAATATTATATGTCAATCCAATTGCATTACGTGTGGACACTTCAATAAACCAAATCGTAAACCAATTAAATGTTTTATATTATGCAGTTGTCATTATCCGTTGTGGGAAATATATCTGTGAACAACCCATTGTAACATCTGTTGGTGACTGCTGTTGGTGTTGTGTTTGTATCTTCTGCTGGTGAGAAAATATCATTCATAATTGAAGAGAAATACATTTTCACAATTCAATTTCATTAATTTTAAATGGAAACTAATTTATTTTAGTATAGTATTTAATATAACATGTTTATGGAAGAAAGATTATTTGATAAACTTGATGCATTATAATATAAAAAATAAAAGAACACATGTAAACAACATTTAGACAGAAGTCGTGACATATGTTGCCAACTCTATTCTTTATTTTCCATTTTCCATGTAATTAAAAATGACAAATGTAAACTACATTTCAACCGAAGTCGTGACATATATGGCCACCTCCAATCTTTATTTTACATTTTCCAAGTAATTTTTACAAGGTTTTCTGACCAGATATCCTCATGACATCATCAAGTGGGGATTTGAGCTTGCCTTTGTACAGAGAAGTTGAATTCAATTCCCAGGATGGAATTTCCAGGATAGAATTGAATGACCATTTGCAAATTGATTTGGCTTTATTCTGGAAATGAGGTGCTCATGATGTGTTTATGCCATGGAAATGAAGTGCTCAGGCTATGTTTCAGCCATGGATATTTCATCAAACTCCATTTTGGCCATGTTGGCCATGAAAAATTAAGAGTATACTATTAATTAGCGACAATTTCTTGTAGGTTGATGGTACTATGTGATGGCCTCCACTGGTATGCGTAGCAAAAAATCCTAGCAGATTTATGAATTACGTTATCAAATTGCCTATCAAATTTTGGGCCATTTTCGAGAACAAATTACGATCGTCATTGGCCTTAGTGGCACCACAGAGCCGTGTATTACTAGGGCTCGTGGCTGGGGTATAGGCATGGTTAAATGAAAGGATTAGACTGAAGGATATGGGGAGTTCTGGTTGTTAGCTACATTGGCTCAGACAATAGTAGATGTTCTTGTATCAATCAATGCTTAGGTTATGCGCATAAGGAAAGGAAACATAAGCATTCTCGTAAATAAACATTCTACCCATTCTCGTAGTGGACATGAACTCCCAAGTTGGGAGCCTCTAACTCATCTCATTCTTTTCCGAAGCAGCATTGACAAGTATTTTTTTGGTTTCCCAATTTTTCCAGCTATTATTTCAACTTCGCTTTACTCCAACTAAACCAGTTTGGACACTGTTGGACAGGTCCATTAGGTAAGTACATAACTGTTAGACAGGACCAAGAGGTAAGTACAAAACACCAAACCCTACTCTACAAATCTATTTGGAAGACTCAATAATAGTCAGCGCAATCGATCAATTGGATCTAATTAGGCTACTCACATTTGGACCTAGTAGCCTCCTTGCACATCGTCAGACTATTGATGGTAGCCTCCTTGTGCATCATCAGAATATCGTTGTGCTTCCCTAAGGTGCTATGAGTGAGCACAAGAATATGGGTGAACCGAGGGTGCTAAGCTATATGTTGTTTATGGTGTTATAGCTAGTTTAGTGGATTACCAGGTAACCAAGATACCATGCACCTTTTCTTTTTGTAATGGGAGCATAATGCCAGCAAAAAGACAATAGAGAAATATAGTCCAAATTTGATGAAAAAGTGTGATGCAGGTTTTCCATAGTGCAGTCCAGAGAAAATTGTGATGTAGGCTTGCAATACTTGCTAACCACCATTTCTTAGATGTAGCTTGCAATACTCGCTAACAAATGTTGCTTCTTAGTATGATATACTAGTGACTGAGGAAGCCTTTCTTACTATGATATAGTAGTCACTAAGGAAGCTGTGGTTGACAACAGTGAGAAAGCCTCCTTAGTATGATATACTAGTCACTGAGGAAGTCATGGTCAACAACGGTGACAATGTACATGCACACCTGTTGCAGGTGGCAGGCTTCTTCATTGAAAATAGTGCAGGTGGTAATTCTTGGTGGACAGTAGTGTAGGTGGCGATGTACATGCACACTGTTGCAGGTGGCACATAGTTGTAGGTGGCAGGCTTCTTGGTCGACAATGGTGTAGGTGGTGTAGGCGGTAGGCCTCTTCATCACATAAAACAAACTTTGGATAAAATCAGCTGTCCCAACATTCTAGCATTGGGATAAGCTAAGCCTGCAATAAGAGGTGGATCTTTTTTCATTGAAAAACTTCGCTTGATCTTTTTTCATTGAAAAACTTCGCTTAAATAAAATTGGCAATATAAAACTTTGGTTAAACCATGATAAAGCTAAAAAAAAAATGGTCAACGAATGAATTAATGGCCTGTCAACGATCGAGCGATCGCTATAGTCCCATGATTGCTATAGTCCCATGCTGGAGGCAGGGACTTATAGGAACAGAGACCCAATAAAAGAAATAAGAACCAGATAAATTGAAGGAAATTTTTGTGGGCAACCATGCATGTGCCAAGCATCAAGGTGTGATTCCAGATCCTAGACTATCAAGCTATTCTCATGCCCTTCTCCTAGCAGCTAATTCCCTAGGCTGGAATCTCTCCTCACGGTGCAATATCCAACTCCTTGACCGAGCTTGCCACTCTCAACTAGACTCCATGATTAAAAGTTGCAAGGGTACCTTTCGTAAGCTTGACACCCATACCACACTCCAATTCACAGAATATGTTAATCATCCAGGCTAAGAAAATTAAATATCTCTTTCCTGTCACATCCATTAACTCACCAGAGTTTTCCTTAATTGTCTTTCATGCGTCATGTAAGAAGGTTTCCATGTCATCCATACTATTTGTTAGCAGGGTTGGTGGGATGGTGAAAACCCTAACCAAGCTTTTAAATTGCCACGTCTGTCACACCCATAAGGGAAATATTTTTAGTTAACAATCTAAATATATATATCCATATTTTTTTAAAATTATAGTGGGTATTGTTTTTTAATTTAGATGATATTTTATTTTTATTTAAAAAAAATAAATGTCAAGTAAAGCTTAAACCCTAAATGAATCACACTTCCCTTCATACTAAATTGTAAAATACACATCTTAGTGCACTAACAAAATATTATCATCACTTCACACAATCATAAAAGCACAATGAGATGAATCTTTATAAATGTTGTGATTAGATAATAAAAATATGTGTAGTGGTGTCTCTGAACAGGTTGTTGTTTTGTTGGTTCTTAGAGATCTATGCATTTCTTCTAATATGTAATTCTATTAATTATCAAATATCCCTCACAAAAGTAGAGTTGATGAGAAATTTTGCATCATATGAAATCATGTTTTTATATCAAAATCAATTTTAAGACATTGCAATTCAGTATTATCATTAAGGATATTTCTATAGAAATATTTATACAAGCATTACATTAAACACCTGTCAGAATTCTTTTTCAATAAATTTCAAGTGACCAAACAGAAATGTTTGATATTTTCTTCCAACACTAAACCTACATCCTCAAAACCTTGGCACATTACATGTTAAGCAGGTGGTTACTGTTAATACAATCTCTTATGACAAGTGGTCAATGTTAATACAAGATCCTATGTCAATGTTAATAACTAGCACAACCACATTAATAAATGTGGCTGATAAACACTGATAGGCCCATATGAAGCACATATGTCAATTATGAATAATATTACGAATTAATGTTATTAATGTTATTATCAATAAAGTTGTGGCAATGTGACATTGGACCAAGAGATAATCTTTGTCACAATGTGACCATGGTTGACAATGATTGAACCCAAAGGTATTATAAAGCCAAGGGATTATATTATAAACATAAGGTATATAAACCCTAAAATAAATATTATAAATCCTAACATAAATATTTGTCACAATGCGACATTGGAATATGGTTGACAATGATTTCCTTTCATATTGAGACAAATAAACCATAAAATAATATTAAGACGATGTTTTTCACAATTTGACATTGGACCATGATTGGCCATGGTTGATCAAAGTTGATTTTCATATTGAGACATCTTTGGCACATTGTGACATTGGACCATCGTTGACTGTATATGATCATGATTTTAAGCCTAGACGATTTATATTAAACTCTAGAATTAATATTATAAATTGTATGAATAATATTATACCCTAGGAATATGAACAAAATAAACCCAAAGGATTGATATTATAAATTCAAGGTATATAGACCCGAAAGGGACTGATATTATAAACCCAATGGATTAATACTAAAAACTTGGGGGATTAAAAGCCCAATTTTATATTTTTACTTCATAATAATGCGACATTGGTTGATTTTCATATCACTCTAAACACTTCTTACATTTGTGATTAAAATAGATCAGTGTTGATATTTAAAGAAAAAACTAATAACATCAACTTGCAATTTGAAAACTTGTTATTGAATGATTGCTAATCAATTTTATAACACAAATTCATTCATGCTGCTTTAACTAATTCTACACTAATCTTACACTGAAATCCTAGGATAGACCAAATTCGTAGTTGAGTTACTTTTATACATTTGTATTTGAAAAGTAAATCAATAATCCATAGAACAATCCTTCAAATAATTAACATATAAACCACACTCAATTACTAAATTTACAGTGGACACATAATTGATCTCGTGCAGGTCAAACCTTGTACTCCTCATTTGTGCGAGGACACATATTCCTCTCGAGAGTCAAGGTCTCGTAAGTCAGCCTTGTGATACAATATCAAATGACCAAACTTCTCATAAAGGTTTTCCATATTAAATTTGCCACTATCTAACACATGTGGCAGTGTACAAATATATGTATGTTCAGATACTGGTAAAGCAGGCAGGGAAGTAAGTTATTGCCACAATTATAGGAAAATAACTTGTTATCTATGGTATGGAAAACTTTTTTATAAATCAAAGAATATGTAGCATTCACAACTTGTAGCCCACATTTTGGAGTAGATAATATGATCTTCGAACATGTTGAGGGACATCTTAACTCCAAAATGGATATAATTTATTTGCACCATAGTGAAGATGTAGAAAAATACCTTGTTATATATTTTCTTATATATAAACGAATTTTATAAATAATAATGAAAAACTTATCATAGAGAAACTTATTAGAATTGGAATAATCTCAAATCCCTAAGAAATTGGTGGGTGGGGAGCCACATGGGACAAATATTTTTTTTAATTTTTTAAAAGTAATAGACAATTTTGCTAAATAAAATTTTCTTATATATAAATGAATGTTATAAATAATATTGAGGAACTTCTTATAATTGGAATAATCTCAACATGGAGGAGCTTATTAGAATTGAAATAATCTCAAATCCCTAGGAAATTGGTGGGTGGGGAGCAACTTGCACGAATACAATTTTTTAAATTTATTAAAAATCAATGCAACCCAACAAACTCTATAATACACTACAGCGTTTGATAAACATTAAGAAAAAGCATATACTGAGAATATTCCATTGAGAATCAATCTAAACCCTTAATTAAAAAAAAAATCAACAAAACTCCATTTTAGGTTTATATATATACACCTCGAATAATCACTATGCCCAGTTAAAAACAATTATTGATGTTTTAGAACCTCGAGCAAATGAGGAAAGCATCTTGTAAAGCATATACTAAGCATATTCCATTGAAAATTAATCTAAACCCTCCATTAAAAAAAATCAACAAAAGTCGTTCTTTTTACCTTTATAAGTTACTCGTTCATTTTAAGTTTATATGTTACTCGTTCTTTTTAAGTTTATAAGTTTATATATAGGGCTCAAATAATCAAACTCCTTCCTTTTAAGTTCATATATATAGGGCTCAAATAATCACTCTGCCCAATTAAAAGACGATATTGATGTTTCGGAACCTCCAGCAAATGAGGAAACCGCCTTGCCACGACTTCCATTCTATCGATAACAGCTCTCATCCTTTAACAAGGACCCGTTACATGACACTGATGGGATAATTTCGTTAAATGCTTTCCCCTTCAATTCTCTCGACTTCTCAACTAGCCTTGGAACATGCTGAAAACATACCTTGCATAAAACATGGGAACACTCAAAATTAGAGAGGAGACGTGAGCTCATTTAGATGTAATAAACGTAGATACTGTAAACTCGGCCAACAAAATTCAATTCTAATAATTAAACATAAGCTTCAAGGATCTGGATTGTTTTCAATTTTCAAGACATTATTATTTCGGGGAAGGTTATCCATATATATTTTAGAAGGTAGGTAATCAGATTTGAAGCCAAAAAACCGGCAGACCGAAGTCCATAGCAAAATAGAACTCATAATTATGCGAAATAGTTATATTTTGTTAAAGACAAAAAGGAAATTGCGATGTAACTCTTATAAAAATTATTTTTTTCTCATTGAAAACATTCAAAAACATTTTAATGGAAAATATAAATTATATATTTATTTTTTTACTTTTAAAGAAAAAACATATTATTTAATAACAATATTAAAATATGTTTATCTAGTTTAGAATAGATAGTGATTTGGTGTAGTGTTAAGGGAGTTTAGTTAGAACTATTGGTTTGAAATTTTGTAAGTAAAAATCTAGCTATGTTAAAGGTTAGTGTGGCCTAAAAGCACCGTTTAAATGCATAAGTCACTATTTCTCAAATAAAAAATTAAAAAAGGTAGTCATCTCATTATTCACACAACTTAACAAACAAAAAAAAATAATACTATCTCAATATTCACACAACCTAACCAACAAACAAGCAAGAAAATAACACTATAGTTAAAAAACCATTGAATAAATAAAAATAACAACACTAGCAATGCTCTATTTCATGCAGGCTCCACACTCTGCTTGTGCTCAGATTGCTAGGTAATCCTCCAAACAGCTCGTTGGGCCTTCACTCGCCTGAAGCGATAGGCAATCCTCCAGACAGTTCGTCGGTCCTCCACTCGCTTAAAGCTCCAACCAGGTTTTACCTAATCCCGCCCTTCATTTCAGAATGTCATCTGATAAGATTGTAATAACCTCCCAACATAAATGGAGAATTTGTTAAATTGGGTTTATCTCTTGGCCGTGTCGGACCATATACCATGTACAAGAAGAAAACTTCAGCCAACTCTGTTGGGTATTTTTGCAATGGGAAAATACCAAAACCAAACATTAACTGAACACAGAGTCAATGCTCTGTTACCTTTGCTCCAGGATCTTTTTGCACAGAGGACCCTTTTAAAAAAATAGCTGAGAACAGAGTATTTCACCACCATAAAAGATTTCCATTCATTAAAATAAAAACACTAATATACATATTCATCCTCTTTGCTGAGAGGGATTTACCAAAAACAACATTCAACCATAACTCTGTTTTCACCTGAGAATTTACTGAGACATATTCATCCTCTTTCACTTAGAGGGATTCACCAAAACATTACAAAGAAATTACTTTATCTCCTTTCAAATTTTACACCACTGTGTGTAAAAATTTCATTTACATTCACTGCTATGTGAAAAACAAAGATGACAGGGATTTACAGATTTACCTATTCACTGCTGTGTGAAACAATTCATGGTTTTACACAAAACTGCCCCTGGTTTTCTGCATTCACTTCTCCTCCTTCTTCTCACTGCTGTGTGAAACAATTCATGGTTTTACACAAAACTGCCCCTGGTTTTCTGCATTCACTTCTCCTCCTTCTTCTCTTGCACTGCTGTGCATACTTTTCATTTCTTACATTACCCAAGAAAAGGTTTTTACGCTGCTGCTGCTTTTTACCATTTTCTCATTAAACATTTCAACCCACAAAAATATTCATGCACACTCTTGTGCGTTCCCTTCTCTCTTTGCTTCACACTGCTGTGCTTATTTCTCCATTGCTCTCACTTATGCTTCGCACTGCTGTGCATGTTTTTCTATTACATTCATACTAAAACAAATGAAAACAAAACATTTATATAACAGCGGGGAAAAGTACTAGCACCTCCATACTGCCGTAAAAGAAGATAGTAAAAATTTAATGGTCTTACTGCCTTTTATCCATGCCCATACTCCCGCTGGAACAAAATTAAAGACTTCACCAAAAAGCTTACCAACCACAGTAAATAGCGTTTACTGTTTACTGAGATAAACGGCGGTAGGAAACCTTTCACCTCACGTCAAAATCATTTTCCAGGCCTTCACATCAACATTATACAGTATGCTTTAGAAACTCTATCGGGTCGGGACTTCATCCCATGACACAACAATGTGCACCAATGGTTTCCCCCGATCATTTTCCAGGCCTTCACATCAACATTATACAGTATGCTTTAGAAACTCTATCGGGTCGGGACTTCATCCCATGACACAACAATGTGCACCAATGGTTTCCCCCGATACCGAAATCCCGATCACATATGGCCCGATACCTCCGACATATATATTATAATATATGCTTGAAAATATATATAAAACGAGCCACTTGCGGACCCGAAATAATATGAAGCAAAATGTTGAGTACCCATCGGGTCCATGATATCGGGTCTCAACATATCGCATGAGAAAGGCTTCCACTTGGTTTTCCCGATACCGAAAATATTATGGACCTGATAATTTATCAAAAGGGATTAATTCCATCGTCGGGTCCGGGTTATCGGCGATAACAAAACTTTAGTTGCTATTTCGCCGATCCGATATCGGCGATCTCTTATCGCTGAATTGCTGAGCTGCCTGCCTGTGCTTATGGGACCTCCCGACGCGATTTTTAAATTGGATGCCATCACTGCTCCTGCACGGAAGTTGGAATTAACATTCCAACACTCCCCTTTAATTTCAACTGCTGGGCATTCAACCATACCCAGAGACTTTCTCAACTCCTTGACATGCTGCTGTTACAAAAGAGTCTTCCTCTTAACAGAGGGATTCACCACTGTCCATGTTGAAAAAACATCTTCCTCTAAACTAGAGGGATTCACCTGTCTATGCTAAAAAGCATCTTCCTCTTCACAGAGGGATTCTCCAAAGTCAACAAATCTTCCTCTTAAGAGAGGGATTCATTAACACTGCTTCAGATGCAGTTCCACAAGCAACAAAATAGTACTCTGCCTCTTTTACAGATAATTTTACACTATTGTGTAAAATCCTCATTCACTGCTGTAAAATAAAAATTTCTTACATACAACCTGATTACATTCGCACTGCATTTCAATGCATTTCAATCTCCCAACAAAACAGAGTTTACATAACTCTTTTTCACTACTGTGTGAAAAATAAAATTTACTTTTACTGCTGTAAAAGTCTTCTGGTTTCATTTACTCTGCTCAGGCTGCTCAGGCTGCTGCAGTTTTTACTTGCTTCACATTACTGGCATATCTTCACCTACAAACATTATGAGATTTACGCTGTTGCGCATTCCTTTCCTTTCCCACCAGCAAACAACCAAATATCGTCATGCTGCTATGCATTCCAATTCACACTGCTGTGAAAAACTTATATTCCATTTTCAAGCTGCTCCGAATTCTTTTTCTTCTCAACAAGCTGCTGTATTAAAAAAAACTTTTGCATTTACTGCTGTAAGCTAGGAAATTCTTACTTTGGTTTACTGCTATAAAATAAGAATTTATTTCACATTCACTCGCTGCCACAAGTCTTTCTTCCTGTCACACTATTGTGCTCTTCTGGGATTTTATTTGCTGCTGCGAACCATTTAACTTTTCATCTCTTGCCTTTTGTTCTGCCTTCGCACTGATGTGCAGATCTCCTTGTTTTGCATTACAATGCATATCATTCATAATAAAAAAATGTTTTTGCACTACTGTGTGATCCTTTTATACCAATCCCATTTGCACCAGCTGTGCATTTCACCACAGCGTTACAGAAGTCAATGCATAACCCAAACACATATACAACACATATGCGTTCCACTTCTTTTTGCATTACACTGCATATCTTCACTAGACAGCCATTACAAACACATACCTTCATGGCTTTTGCTTCCACAATCTCAAAGTTGCTTCACCTCTGCACTACAGTGCATAAAATAAACATTCTCAACAAAAAAAATTCATGCATGGCTGCATAACAAAAATTTAAAAACTGTTGTTTTATATTCTATCTTCCCACTGCTGTGAGGGTCTCCATGCTTTGCATACTTTTCTTATTGTGCTGTTACACTTCACATTTGAGCGCTGCCCCTTTTTCTTTTCTGCTTTTATGGCAGGGTTTACTTCATATTTTTTCCTTTTAA
>APFE031254774.1:155443-173188 GCA_000404065.3 Pinus taeda | reverse complement strand
GATCCCACCGAGCCCTGGAAAGTGCTCTGATACCACTTGTTATGCTTCTTAACCTGCAAAGTAATACTGAACCGAGAATATACGAGAAACAATACCGAGAACACAGAATATGCGAAGAAAATATACCCAGAACATAGAATAGCAATGATTTTATTACTCAGAGAGAAATGTTCATAGGCCTCTTCGAGTGGGCAACCTCCAATAGAGTAGAGCTCAATTACAAAACAAGACACGATGCTCCTCGCAGGGAGTCTCTATCCTTTATATATGACTCATACATGCAATACCACGGGCCAATACTGTGGGTTTTATTAATACCATCTATCTAGTACTACCGCCCATTTATCCTTTATTTAATACTACCGCCCATTTACAACTAATTGTGGTCCCATTTTCAACTAACTGGGTTAACCACTTACAAATATTAATATGGGCTTTATTGACTCTTGACTATGACGTGATCCCATGACATGAATAAGGGGGTTAGGGTGGGACCCTAACACATATTACATTAAGCAGAATAGTACACGAAGATGCAATGCTAGGTGCAACCAATGTAACGAGGACAATCTGTCTAATATCAAACGGAATATTCCGCGAGGATGCGACAATAGTAATAGTAATTACAACACATTCTCAATATGATAAGTACCAAAATAACTAAAATAGTCCAACTACTTTAGCACAAATGAAAGTAAACATGAATTACAAACATTCACAGAATAGTCTTACAAATATCCATAATCCATGCATAAAGAACATGCTGGCCCATAGGGATTCCTATATTAAGTAAAAGTTCCAAGACACATGTAACTAATGAACACCATTAACTCGAATAGTTGAGCATTGAAGCCATTCCTTGATCCTCAAAAGAACTATCATATCTCTCTAATACCTTGTGGGAGGAGCCAAAGTGAAAAGTCCTTTTCTCATACAATGAGGGCGTATATATAGCCAAGAGGTGATTATTCACCTTTCCTGTGACTCTTTGAATACCCTCATGACTAGTTGACTTCCTATGAATTTTCAACCTGACATGACTCTTCATATTTTGAATGTGTCCTTTGGACTTACACTTTACAATACATTTCGAATAGGTAATTACATAATCCACAATAATGATGTGGTATATGATGACTTGTGACAAGACATGACATGACACTGATGACATGAACTGCATGATGATGTGACAGTGCCAGGTTGTCCTTCTTGCTACTTTTCTTTTTGTCTTCTTGAAAATATGGTACATGTTCTTCTTCTTCCTCCTCATGACTTGAAGATGAGGAGTCTTCCATGTGATCTTGATCTTAATCTTCTTTTAGAGCTCAATGTTCCTTCGTCTTGTCACCTGATGATCATCTTATTTATTTAGCTCCATTTGTGTCTTCTAGCACGTCCTCCTTCTCCATCTCCTTCTTCATCATCTTGCCATAGCATGATAGATTACCTGTGTTTGTAATCCACTCATGATAAGATGATATGAGTTCGATAAAACCCTAATATAATATGGTGCATATTGATCCACTCACCGAGCTAAAACCAGATGACAGGATGAGAAAGAGGCTCAGTAACTAAACAAATGCACAACTCAAGAAGTAAGGGGTGAGATTGAACCTTGAGACTATGGAGTGTGCAGTTTAGGCAGGATTGGGGAGACAAACTGTGCAGTTTCTAGACTCAGTCAGCTTAGCTACAGGGTTTTTCACTTCTTCGGAGAATTACATAGTCCTGGGAGGTAGAGGAGGTTAGGCCATTGCACAGTTTAGGAGCTCAAGGATGAGCTTGAGGGTAGAGACTGTGCAATGCAAAGTTAAGGAAAGTCTTGCAGGACAAATTGTATAATTTTCGGTGACAAGGTCAGGCTTGAGCACTGGAATTACATAGTGCATCAGTCTTGGGAAGCAGGAACTGTGCATTTTGCAGTGTCAAGGTACAAAGATGCAGCTTGAGGGTTGGAAATTTGTAGTGCATAATTAAGGAAGGCTAGATGAGGCTAGGTTGCTAGGGAATTTCTAAAAATTGGCTAAGTGTGGGACTAAAGAGACTAATGTGAACAATGACCATAAACATAATCATTTCAATTCAATTTCATTCATCCTGATCAATTCTGAATTAATATTTTCAATATAAATTTATTTATTTTATTTATTTTACTATTATCATTTAAAATAGTTTAAAATATATATTTTTTACTATTATCAATTTGAATATTGAATAAATTAATATTTACAATGTAACTTAAATAAAATTAAAATAATTAAAAAAATTGACTATAGTCATTTGAGTAATTAATATCATTTTACCATTTAACTTGGATCATTAAATTATAATATTCATTTTCTCTCATTATAGTCAAAATTTAATCAATAATCCCTTCATTCTCTCTCATTGTTCTCACCTCATAGGTACTATATTATAGATCCATTTTCTATTTAACTGGTCTACCTCTCTTCACATCACCAGAAAAGGTTAATTTCTCTTAAGATTGGTGAAGTGTTCACTTGGAATGTAGGGCAGATAAATGGCAACACATAGATCTCTAGAAATTTTTATCTACATCAAGTTATTGTGTGTGGAGCTATTCATATTGAAATTTGTACTTGTTAAAGAATACACAATATAGGTTCCCTCCTTCATTATCTTCTAGGAATTCATATGCAACCCTATAATCTCTCTCTGGAAGCTGCCAATAATTTTCTTTCAGTGCTTGGAAATGGTACACTGCCCCTACAATCCATATGTAACCTAGCATTGCATTCTCATCTCCCTTGGGGTCACCCAAGTTGAAGTTTGGACATGTAGGTTTGGTAGATGCATTTGATTAACTAATATGAGAGGTTGAGACCTCCATTGTAACAATCTTCCCACCCTCTTGTCTTATCTTGGTTGCAAGAGGGTTACTTGTTCATTGTGACCCAATATCCAAGATCTATTATGAAGATGGGTGTTGGGTAATTTAGTTGGTTGTTAAATTACTTCATTAATTTTGAAACCATGGTTCATGTACTTGTGAAGTGCATGTGCACAATATATGTTAGGAGTTATATTTTTTATCAAAGCAGTGTTTAATCTATTGAAGGAAATTGCAGAGCAGAACTAAATCAAGATCAACTCATCTCAAATCTACACACATCTTCATTCTATTAAACTTGAAAGGGAAAATATGTTCTTTTAAAAATAAGATCAAGTGACAAGAATTGAATTGAATTGAAATGGTTATTCTAATTGCATCAAATTGAAATAGCTATTATACTTGCATAAAATGGAAATGGTTATTATCTTTGCACTAAATTGAAAGGCTACTCTACTTGCTAAAATGTAGCTTTGTTATACTACAACAAATTGAAACACTATTCTATCAAACAAAATTGAAACTAATTCTAAAACCAACTTATTTGAAATCAAATGAACTAAACAACTAGAATAAAACTTCAAATTATGATAGATTGCTAAGTGGAAAATCTTAATGAAAATAGCTAACAACTAAAATGGTTTTGGTTGTTTTCAATTTTAAAGAGTGCTCAATCTTATGCAATGAAATCAACGTTCTGTGAATGAACAAAGACGAGAACCACAAATCTAACTATAACTAATTGAAATGACAAAAAAAAATAACATTTAAACTATGTTATAGCTCTCGAGGGGGCCCTCCCGTTTAGTGTAAGGCACTAAGAATTCAAATAAAATTTACTAAGGATGCATCCACACTTTAGGAACATAGTAGTTGTATTAATAAAAACAAAGAGCCTTCAACAATTCCAAATAGAGTATGTATGATATATTCGCCCCCCCATTGACTTGCACACCAAGGATATATTTATACACTAGTTAATTTAACAACTTAAAGAAACAAATGTCAAGAGGCAAGTTTGCCGATTGATAACTAAGAAATGGATCTGGCATGATTTTCTCAGTCGTAGAAAATTATGCAGATCACCTTCTTGTACACATTATCTATCAGTTAGCATGAGACTCACTCACTTAATGTCATCTTTTCCACACTCACTTGATGTCAAAACCACTTCTTGAAACCCTTGTGCACGAACAAAACAGTGTTGACCTAGACGTTTAACCAAACAAATTTTTAGTCCAGTCAATCTTTTAAATTTCCATAACAGGTGGATGAGCATGCCCTTGAAATTTGGCATCTACTTGACATGTCCTTTGTTTGCTATGAAATTTTCAACATCCTCTCTAACCATGGACTAAGTTATAGAAAATTTAGTCAACTACGTATATGTTATAATTTGATAGCCAAAGAGATATTTTAGCCAATTTTCACAAAGAAAATCTATATCATGGCCTATAATTATTTGATACCTTTTTTTATGCTTGAATATGATCCAAATGACATTATTACCTATAAATATATCAAAGAAAGTGTAGGATGGATGAAAAGAATGGAAAAGGGATGTTAAGATGAGGACAATTTGAGGAGCCAACATCCCCCCCACACTGAGTAGGTTGCATGTCTAGATGCGCAAAACTCAAAACTAAAGAAATATCCTTGCTATTGTACTACTTCTAAGTCCTAAATCATCTCATCCATATTGCTTGGGATCCACCTTTTTTTCACACTAATAGCCCATCAATGTTTTCTCATGAGAAGTTTTGCTTGCAACCCTTTGACCTTATTTTTTAGCACCTCGTTGTTTATTTTAACTTTTTGTTTTTCTTTTACCAGAAACACATTCTTAAAAACATAGTGTCATTTGTGCCTTCGAAATTTCATTTTGTGCTTTGACCATTTCATTTTCATTTTTAATATACTTGTTTAGTACTTATAACTGAGAAATATCTTGCTTCAGAGTGTGAATAGTTTCATGTTTCCCTTGAGAAGTAGTTTTTTTACTTCTGAATCAACTATAGGATCATCATCATATAAAAATTATTCATGAAATTGAGTTTCTTCAATGGATTTTACCTTCTTCTGCACTCTTTCCTCCCAATTCTCCAAATATTCATAAACTTCTTATTGAATTGGGTCAATTAAAGTAGTTTTTCTTATTGGACTCTGATGGAATGGAAATTTTTCCTCCATTCCTATGTAAATATAATATTCTTGTTCAATATTAACAGTTTATTGAGGGTTCTAGTGTGTTGGCTCATTTGAATTCTTGGAAATTTGTTTACTCCTTCTCAATTTCTACTCTAGCTTGATTGTTTCTTATGTAATATTTCTCTTGATACCATTTCTTTGTATCTTGTATTGATTTTCTTTAACTCAATATGTCTTCTTCAAGGCCTTTGGTTATTGTGTTATTTCACTAACTTTGTCTCTTCTAACCTCCTTCTTCCTGTTTTTCTATCTAATCTTCTCCAAGTACAGACTAAGTGGCATATCTTCCTCTGGTAAAGTTTCAATTGGTTCTGATTCATTGGATGGAAGACCCACTTATTTTTCTATAACAACTTTAGGGTTATGGTTTTGAGATGTTCTTCATCAGATCCTCTTATTTTTTGGAAATTCTTCCTCTTCTGAAGCTTCTACAAAATGATTTCCAACTAGAAAATTGAGTTGTTTATCACCAATAGAATTTAGATGAGTTTCAATGAGAATTTTTGTCAGACCATGATGAGACAGGACTTTATCGATATTCTAATAATCTTTTTGAATATTGAAGGCCATTTTATTTGAACTATAAATTAAATTGTAAGGTAAATTCATTTATTTTCCTTCAAAAAATTGCATGAGCATCCTATCATGATAAAAGAGCATAATAACAAACCTACCTTCATAGCTTCATTTCTCTGGGGTTGGTTCCTGGTGTATATACTCCTCTTTTGATGTCTCTTGTTCCTTTTCTTACTCCTCCTTGTTATAGACATATTTGGGCATTGCAACCCCAATATTATATGTCAATAAACTAGGGCTCTTTACCCCATAAAAGTGTTGTTTCATACCCTAAAGGATCATGGTCAACTGATTACATCATTCCCCAAAAGTTCCACCTAAAAAACCATCCAAAACTGGCCAAAACTAGACCATACTGACTGCTCCACTATCAGGGTGCAATGCATACTAACTTCTACACTAGTCAGGTGCAATGAATACTGAAGAGGCCTTCTGTTGGGTGTGATGTGAGAGAACTGTCTGAGACAGTTTGCTAAGTGGATTCTCATGGAATCTTCTAGAAACTTCTCCTATGGCACTTGCCTCTCTGAATTCACCTAGGGATGAGTAAGAGATCCAAGAAATATCTAAGTGGAACCAAGAACAACAAGTGAAATGACACTAATCAAAAACCTAGAGATGACTCACACCTTTGCACACATCTACAAATGGATCCCTCATCTGAGAGATCTAGGGGCTGGAATTTTGTAATTTGCAAGGAAGTGTTGATAGTTTGTATCTAAGAAAGAGCATTGTATTGTTGGGTGATCTTACCTTTCATGAGGTGAAGAGGGCTTTGATACTGGGAGGATGATGCTGGATCAGACAGTTGGGTTGTAATTCTCCCTTCTATTAAATAAAGTTCTTTGAGTTTTCCTCCATACAATTAGGTATTTGTGAATGTTGTTATTTGTGAATGCCATTGTATGTTCATTGTATTTCTGATTTTGCAATGCTTATGATATCATAGATCAAGATGCTTTGACGGTGTTTTGTTACTGTGTTTCTACAGGTATTCTCTAGGCGGAATAAGTAGGAGAGGAGTTGCAAGCTTTGTTAAGGGGGAGAGAGATCAAGCAAGGAGTTAAGCAAAAGATCCAGGTTGGTTCCTTTGCCTCTCTCTTATCTATCATACATAGAGGAAATCACAAATTCCTTTGAACTGTTTGCTTCTAGGGTAGCTGCCCATCCTAGAGGGCTAGTCGATCGAAGAGACACTAGTTTTCCCAGAAACAAAATGGCGGCTCCACTGGGGATCGAATAGATGTCTGTTTGCTCTTGTTGTTTGTTTTATAAACTATAGATGGAGCCTGAAGTTAGCCAGATAGCCTTCAAACTGCTCCTGCTCTACAATTGTGTAGTAGATAAATGTTGCTTCAGTCAATCTCTGGTTTAGTTTATGAATTAAATATTTGATTTATAAGCATTATAGATGCCCTTTTGATAGCTCACTAACCTCTCAATATCATTCCTCTGTACTTTTCTCTTTACTGTCCATCATAGCTTAACTTAAATCACTGAAATCAACTGCAAATTTGAGCCAAAACCCGTCTTAGTTGCGCTCCCTAGCCCATCGCATTGTCTGTCACTCTCAACCAGTGTGCATCACACCTCTCAAGCCTAAACAGTGCAATGCATCCCTGTTTCTATGAAGCCCAGGTGCGATGACTGACTGAGCCTATTTCTCTCCTTGAAATTTAGGGTTTTTGTCGTTGTTTTCAGCTCTATTTAGTTGTTTTTGCTGCTTATGAACAATACCTTATTACTGAAGCTTGCTTGCATTACATAGATCAGCCTCCATTGATTAGGATTATTAAATGTTTTTATTTATTTTTCCATCATTTACAATCCTTTGTCAAAAAGTTGCTTAAATCAATCTGTTGTTTTGGTACAAGAAGTGTCGTAACTGTCGTTTTGTGTCAAAAAGAGAAGTTTCATTGAGTCTTCCTCCCATGGATAGTCGATTAAACTTTTTGTTAGTATTTGATTTTGATTTTTTGATATTTAAAGTGTCAAAAGCATTTTCTATTCGAAATTAAGAAGTGTTGTTTAGCCTTCCTTTCCATTTTGAAAAAGAAATTGTCGAAATGTCACTTTGAGTAAAATATTTCAGATCTTTGCTATACTTAGTTTTCCTTTTTGGCATTTTTCACATTAAGGGGAACAAAAAAAAATACATGCATTTGCATTTGCATTTAGACTGCATTCGAAAAATGATTTAGGAAAAGTGCATTTAGCATGCGCTCTTTCCTCTTTGTTTGAAAGAATCGTAATTTTCTTTCCTTAGTAGCTAGGATTTTCATTGCTCAAAATAAACAACGATTGTTTATCATTGTAGATTTCATATTTAGGAATTTTAAATCTACATCACGTGGTGAACCATTGAAAGGAAAACTTTTAAAAAAGATCAACTCTAAAATAAATTTCAATGAACTTAATAATGCTTTGGAACCTAACGCAACACATTTAGAGGTCTAGGCCAGAGACGTGTTCTAGTGTCATAAAAAAAGTAACTATTGTTTTCATTTAAGGTTGGGTGATTTGTCCTCTTTGATATGACAAGTGCTAGCATGGACTTGTGCTCCCTGTACCGTCGAGTATATATTGGGAGACCGTAATAGTCTTATATTCTTTATCCATAGGAATCCGTGTCTGTTGCCCTATCGATCGCAATGCACTGAACACATCATTTGGGAAGATTGACTGCCCTACATAAGTCCTTGGTAATTTCTTTTTAATTTATCACCAAGGTGTATATTGCAATTTTGCGATTGGTTTGGTAATCCCCCTGTCTAGATTTCTAGAGTAGTCACTTTCGTTCCTTATCGACTCCTTAAAAGAAAAGGTCCACATGAGCACTTGTCACTTCATGCTCATTAAAAATCAAAGGGGACTAGAGTCATCTTTAGCCTTTTCTCAACTCTTAAAAATTGAAAAAGCAAAGTTGTGTCAAAGCATCATTAAAATTTATTAATTCGGAATAACATCCCTATTCCTTCGTTGATCTTAGGTTGAGATAATGGAGTCCACCAACCAAGGAATCCCTTTTGAGGGGATTCCTAGTCCATTTTCTTCTTGGGGAAATATTGCTACTCCATATATGGCTACATTGTCCCTTTTAGGAATTACAATTGACCTGCCAGTATGGCTATTCTCAACCTCTGTCGTCCAAAATATCGTGATTCCTCAACAATAGAATCAACAACCAGTTGATACTGAAGTTGACCCTTCACCTTCTTCTTCGTTTGTTTCTCCCTCCCCGTCTTCCACTTCGTTTGGTGAAAATAGCGATGCTAGTAACCAAGTGGCTGAGAAGAAGAAGAAAGGGAAGGAGAAGAAGAAGAAGAAGCTAATTTAGCAACGGGGCAACCATGTAGCATCTGGTGAAAATCCATACACTAAGCTTTCCAAACCCAGATCTCCATTCATAATTTGTAGAGGAGACCATTTTCATTGAGAATGTCCATGCATTCCTTAGATCTTGAGGGAATGGTCCCAGCGTTCGCACTAACCGGTGTCACCAACCTCTAGTGGTCATGTTGATAACACGCCATCAACTAGTAATAGTGGACAGAAAGGAAAGGTCAAAATTCGATGTAGGTTATGTGAAGGGGACCATACCCTTACCCATTGTCCTCTTTTCGATGAAGCCAAAAGAGCCTTACATAACCATCCTGCTTCACCACAGTGACTTCCATCTGGATACAGGAAACTCTACCCAATTCCTTTACTAGTTGAAAATCTGACTGACATAACTCAACCGTTAGTAGAAACACCTATCATTGAAAGTGAATCCTCTGAGTCCATACTGAACCAAAGTCACCAGGTCGAGATGGCAGTCGACCCAGTTTTACCTTAAAAAGGTCATACACATCCTCAAGAGAGTGAGAATGATACCATTCAAATTATCTTTGTTACTTAAGAGTTCGACGAACTTGGGGGAAATCCACCCATTCCTTCACAATAGGAAGATAATCCCCTAGTTCCCACTACTCAAGGGGTTATTTCAACCATTTATTCGGTACCTCCTCAAAACAATCTAGTTACTTCCTTTGATTGGAATCGACTAGCAAGTTCTCGCCTTCCTTCTAATGTACCATTCTGGATCATAGTACAAGTTTAGAAAATGATCGTGTCTAGCACTATCATAGATGAAGGGGCATTAATGAGTATCCTTTCCTCAACTGCTTGGAAAATGCTTGGTTCGCCATCGCTTATGCTTGTTACACAAAAGTTGTCAGGATTTAACACAGGAACCAGTCGACCGTTAGGGATCCTTCCTAAATTACCGATAACTTTGGGAAGGAAAACCGTTCACCTGAACGTGATGGTAGTCCAAGGAAATTAGATTACAATCTACTCCGCGGACATGACTATTTTTACAACATGGAGGCTATTGTTTCAACACTCTTCTGAGTGATGTGTTTCCCACATGAAGGCAAAATTGTCACTATTGACGAGCTTTCATTTCCCGGTTCAAGTATAGATCCAAGTCGATCATCATCACAAAATGGTCCTTGTACATTAGCAGTGTCTCTCCAACCTTCATTCCATCCACTTGATTATGGGGAGTAGTCCAGTGAATGTAACGAAGCTTAGGGGGCATGCATCCTTGTCTATTTGGCAGACAAACCCAGCTAAAAATATAGGTTTCCCTATAGGTTATGTGATTGGTCTGAAACACCATTCACTTTTGTTTATGCTACAGATGAAGCCTAGGAAATTTTTTGTCTATTCTGAGGATGAAACCATCCTACCATATGAATTTCCCTATAAATTAAGTGAATGGTTTGACACACCATTCACCTTTATCTATGTTGCGGACAAATCCAAGGAAGTGTTTTGTTTAACCGCTGACAAAAAAATCCTGCTTAACCATAGTGATTTCCATATGGCTACTGGAGACTCTCCTTTTCACCATGATGGGGGCATGCAAACCTTTTTCAATTTCATTTTCTAGCTTTTGAGCTTTTTAGCTTTTTTTGTTTTTTAACTTCTTAGGTTAGGTGATTGGTCCAACACACCATTCACCTTTGTCTACTCTATGAATGAAGCAAAGGAAGTGTTTTGTCTAACCACAGATGAAACCATCCTACCTAACCTCAGTAGTTCCTTAGCTTTTTAGTTTTTCTAGCTTTTTAGATTTGTCTTTTCTATTTTTGTCATTTCTAGCTTACAGAAAAAGAAAAACTAAAATTTGAGCATATGTTGTCGCGTGGTTCAAACTCGTTAAAAAACGAACCCACCTTTGGTAAATAACCTTTGTGATTGCCATGCTATCAGCCTTTTGAGCCTTAGTTGTGTTCTTGCCATCACCTCCATCCTTTTGGACGATCATACGCTTCGACTTGATTGTTTACCCTTTTTGAGGAACATCTGCAACAAGTGGTCCTGTTAGCCAACCTCTCCACATCAGCAAGTTTTGAGAAGTTCCAAGCTTGCTCGAAACCAGTTGCTACCCTAAACGCCACTCGTTCCTAAAAAAGAAGTCTCCTTTAAACTCTTTTCGGACTCATTAAAAATGAAAAGATTGTCAAGCTATTGGCCTTTCTAGCTCGTTAAAGTAATGGGGAGTTCCATCCCTCCTATATATTTTAATATTTTTTGGACCTGAGGGATTATCTCATGAAATGTTTCAAGAATTTTTCTTTTTTGGCTCATTAAAGTGATCGAGAAGTCATCCCTTTTGTATTATTTTATCATTTTTCGAACTTAAGGGATTATGCTACAAAAAATAAATGTTGGAGTTTCCTTTTCGCCCTTTTTCAAACTCTCCAAACATGAAAAGGATCGAGTTGTCTTTTTCATTAAACTTGTTAAAACAATAGCAACAAACTTGTCCACCTAGATAAGAATGAGTTTCATTGTCGCTAGGCTCGCTAAAACATACAGACAGGTTTGCCTGAAGGCCAAATTATAGAACAAGCATATGTTATCTTCCTCAAGCTTGACAAAAATAAAAAGGTACTTGTCAGCAATGACTAGGGAAAAAGGGAAGAAAACTTCAAGAATTTTAAGGTAGCAGGTCGGTCTTGAACATGACACTTTCATTCCATCACCATGATTAAGTCGGGTTGGGTTATTCCGTTGACCGGTCATATCACCATTGGTCCTCCATACCATCCATCTTTTGGGGTTAACACTACCAATCCATCTCAGTGTCGCTGATATGTTCAAGAGAAGTCATTCAGGTGAGAAACCACAATCTAGTTAATGCCTCATCCACTGTAATACCTTCACCCTTCATTTTTCATGACCATCATTCCTGAACCTTGTGTCGTTAGATCATTTTCACCTCTAGAAAATCATTTTCTTCGTTTCGTGTTGTATATGTGGGATACATTAAGGCCCTCCTACGATGGGTCAGTTCTTGTCGACATCAGCTCATTATCTAAGAAGTTGACTTAGAAACACCCTTTCAGTACTTTGAAGCTTGCATGCCTCAATGGCAAGTTTCTCACTTCCAGCAATAGGTCGACATCAATGGCCTTCGACCGAAATATTTTGTATGGTGTTCGACATCGGATCATATATTCACACCACGTGAATTGTACTGTAGTACCTTGAGGGTCATTATCATTATCAGTGATTCCTCTTGTGTCTGTTAACAACTCACATTATTGGCTAGTAATTAGGGGATGTCTTTCCATGTTCGACTTTAGAACACCTTTTCACATGGATTGACTTGTACATCGGGTGAAGATTGAACAAGTTTGAAGACCCTGGATCTAGTTTCATCCATCCGGGATATGATATATTCAGGAGTATAAAGACATCAAATGTACACAAAAGCTGCACAGGTGGTCATCCAAGCCAAGGATGATGACTCTATATATGAAGAATCACCAGTCTGTAATTGCAGATGATTATCTATTCTATGTACGTGAAATGAATTTATAAAGTTGAGCATGGAAATGCCCGCCTGAGCTAGATCATGAAAAATTATATTATGATGATGTATTGTATTGTATCTTATATAGGTCACCTTCTAATTCGAAAACCTTGGATCCTCATGATAGAGCATTTCAGCTGACATTAAAGATTTACAACTTCATGCTTTAGGGGGCAACTGTTATAGACATATTTGGGCATTACAACACCAATCTTATATGTCGATAAACTAGGGCTCTTTAACCCCTAAAAGTGTTGTTTCATATCCTAAAGGATCATGGTCAACTGATTACATCATTCCCCTAAAGTTCCACCTAAAAAACCATCCAGCATTGGCCAAAACTGGACCATACTGACTGCTCCACTATGAGGGTGCGATGCATACTGACTTCTACACTAGTCAGGTGTGATGCATACTGAAGAGGCCTTCTGTGGGGTGCGATGAGTGAGAATGTGACAAAGAGTGCGATGGGCCAGGGAGCGTAGCTGAGATGGGTTTTGGCTCAAATTTGCAGCTCATTTCAATGAGTTAAGATGAGCTATGATTGACAGTAAAGAGAAAAGTACAAAGGAATTATCTTGAGAGGTTACTGAGCTACCAAAATGGCATCTAGAATGCTTGTAAGTCAAATGTTTAATTCATAAATTGAACCAGAGATTGATTGAAGCAGCATTCGTCTACTATGCAATTGCAGAGCAAGAGTAGTTCGAAGGCTATCTGGCTACTTCAGGCTCCATCTATAGTTTATAATTCAAACAACAAGAGAAAAAAAACATCTATTCGATCCCCAGTGGAGTTGCCATTTTCAAGAGAAGTCATTTAGTCGAGAAACCACAATCCAGTTAATGCCTCATCCACTACAATACCTTCACCCTCCATTTTTTATGACCACCACTCTTGAACCTTGTGTCGTCAGATCGTTTTCACCTCTAGAAAATCATTTGCTTTGTTTTGTGTAATAGATGTGGGATACATTAAAGCCCTCCTATGACGGGTCACTTCTTGTTGACATCAGCTCATTATCCAAGAAATTTACTTAGAAACAACCCTTTTAGTACTTTGAAGCTTGCATGCCTCAATGGCAAGTTTCTCACTTCCAATGACAGGTTGACATCAATGGCCTTCGATGAAAGATTTTGCATGGTGTTTGACATCAGATCATATATTCACAACACATGAATTGTATTGTAGTACCTTGAGGGTCATTATTATTATCATTGATTCCTCTCGCGTCTGTTAACAACTCACATTATTGGCTGGTAATCAGGCGATGTCTTTCCATGTTCAACTTCAGAACATCTTTTCATATGGATCGACTTGCACATCGGGCGAAGATTGAATGAGTTTGAAGACCCCGTATCTAGTTTCATCCATCTGGGCTGCGATATATTCAGGAATACAATGACACCAAATGTACATAGAAGCTGCACAGATGGTCATCCAAGCCAAGGATGGTGACTCTACATATGAAGAATCACCACTCTAAAATTGCGGACAGTTATTTCTTCTATGTACATGAAATGAATTTAAAATCTGAGCATGGGAATGCCTGCCTTAGCTAGATCATGAAAAATTATATGATGATGATGTATTGTATTGTATCTTATATAGGTCACCTTCCAATTTGGAAAACTCGGATCCTCATGATAAAGCATTTCACCCGACATCAAAGATTTATGACTTCATGCTCTAGGGGGCAATTGTTATAGAAATACTTTGGCACGACAACCCCAATATTATATGTCAATAAACTAGGTCTCTTTAACCCCTAAAAGTGTTGTTCCATACCATAAAGGATCATGGTCAACTGATTACATCATTCCTCGAAATTTACACCTAAAAAACCATCCAGAACTGGCCAAAACTGGACCATACTGACTACTCCACTGTTAGGGTGCTATGCATACTGACTTCTACACTAGTCAAGTGTGATGCATACTGAAGAGGCCTTCTATGGGGTGTGATGAGCGAGAATGGACAAATGTCCAAGACAGTTTGCTAAGTGAATTCTCATGAAATCTTCTAGAAACTTCTCCTATGACACTTGCCTCTCTGAATTCGCCTAGGGATGAGTAAGAGATCCAATAAATCTCCAAGTGGAACCAAGAACAACGAGTGGAATGACACTAATCAAAAACCCAGAGATGACTTACACCCTTGCCCACATCTATAAAAGGATCCCTCATCTGAGAGATCTGGGGGCTGGAATTTTGTAATTTGCAAGGAAGTGTTGATAGTTTGTATCTGAGAAAGAGCATTGTATTGTTGGGTGATATTGCTTTCCATGAGGTGAAGAGGGCTTTGATACTGGGAGGATGATGCTGGATTAGACAGCTGGGTTATAATTCTCCTTTTTATTTAATAGAGTTCTTTGAGTTTTCTTCCATACAATTGTGTATGTGTGAATGTTGTTATTTGTGAAATTTTTATAGAAGAATTGATAACACATTATGCGGATACAAAAAACAACACTTTTTTTAGCCAATTGATAAGTCTCAAACAAAAGGGTTTAATAATGGAGCACATTGAGGAGTTACAAAAATTGAACATTAGGGTAAAAGATATTCCAGAGGAGCATAGGGTTGATGTGTTAATAGGGTCTTTAAAGGATAATATCCAACATGATGTTTGCCTTTGGGAACCTGATTCATTAGAGAAGGCATTCAGGCTAGCAAGAAAAATGGAAAGCAAGATTATGGCAACCAGGAAGCATACCAGTCACATCTATAAAGACAAAAGTGTTGTTGCTGCTAGTCTTCCACAACCTATAAGGTTGACACCACAACAATTGGAAGAAAAAAAGAGAAAAATGGCTTTGTTACAGTTGTGATAGAAAATACACTAAAGGTCATAAGTGTGTTAAGAAGAAATTATTCTACATAGATTGTGAAGAGGAAGAAGAAAAGAAGCAAGAAAGGTCAAAAGAAGAGGATATACTCCATGAACAAAGCCTAGATGAAGAAAAAAATGAATCCGACCATATCTTGTAATGTATTGGTGTGAATTACCACTCCTCAAACCATCAAGATAGAAGGACACATCAAGAAGAAAAAGGTAATAGTGTTGATTGATTCAGGAAGTACTCACAATTTTATTCATTGTAAGGTAGCAAAAGAATTGAATTGCTTCTTATATCCAACACCAGAGTGTCAAGTCATGGTTGCAAATGGAGGAATAGTAAATTGCTCTAGAAAGTGCCATAATATCAAGCTATCAATGGGAGAATATGTATTGAATAGCCCGATGCTTTCCATTCCAATGGGAGGTGTTGATGTTGTATTAGGAGTCCAATGGCTACAATCCTTGGGTACAATAGCTTTTAATTTTCAAGAACTTTTCATGAAATTTTCTATGGAAGGAAAGGAATTTGTATTAAGGGGTATTGTAGGGAAACCACGAAAGATAATAAGCTCTAATGGTATGACAAAGCTTCTAAAAAAGGAACGAAAAGGTGTAATTGCACAATTATGTTCGCTAGATGTTTCCACATTGGAATCATCTATTTCTCCAGATCTGCAAATAGTCTTGGACAATCATTCCAAGGTATTTGAGACTCCCAATGGTCTCCCACCTATTTGTGATCATGATCATGCTATTCATCTGATTGCAGGAAGTGTTCCTCCAAACATCAGACCATACAGATATCCTTATGCCCAAAAGAGTGAAATTGAACGTATGGTTGCAGAAATGCTAGAGGCTGGTATAATTCGACCGAGTCAAAGTTCTTTCTTTGCTTCAGTAGTATTTGTGCACAAGAAGGATGGATCATGGTGCATGTGTCCAGATTATAGGGAGCTCAACAAGCTCACTATGAAAGATAAGTTTCCCATTTCTGTCATTGATGAATTACTGGATGAATTGCATGGATCAATTTACTTCACCAAGTTGGATCTTCGTTTAGAATATCATCAAATCATAATGAAGAATGAAGACATTCCGAAAAAAAACATTTAGAACTCATGAGGGTCATTATGAATTTTTGGTCATGCCTTTTGGCCTTACCAATGCACCCTCAAAATTTCAAGGTTTGATGAATTCAATTTTCAAACCATTCCTTAGAAAATTTGTGTAGTATTCTTTGATGATATACTAATCTACCACAAGTCTTGGAAGGATCATGTTGAACATGTTGATAGGGTGCTACAACTATTGGAGGAAAAACAATTATATGCAAAAAGATCCAAATGTTTCTTTGGAATACAAGAGGTGGAATATCTGGGTCATATTGTATCTCATGAAGGAGTTAAGGTAGACCCTAGCAAAATTAAAGCCATTAAGGAATGGAGAATCCCCAAATCCATAAAGCATCTGCAAGGATTTCTCGGGTTGACAGGGTATTATCGCAAGTTTGTTAAGAATTATGGGAGAATAGCAGCACCTATAACAACACTATTGAAGAAAGATGCATTTTCATGGACTCCAGAAGCAACAAAGGCCTTCGAACATCTTAAAGAGGCAATGTGCCAAGCACCTGTCTTAGCTACACCGGACTTCACAAAAACCCTTATTATGGAATGTGATTCTTTAGGAAATGGAATTGGTGTTGTTTTAATGCAAGATGAAAGACCCATTGCTTTTGAAAGTCGTCCAATCAAGGGAAAGTTTTTACACAAAGCTATTTATGAGAAGGAAATGTTGGCATTACTCCATGCACTTAAGAAATGGCGACCCTACCTAATGGGAAGACACTTCAAGGTAAGAACGGATCATGATAGCCTTAAATACTTTTTACAACAAAGATTATCCTCTGAAGAGCAACAAAAGTGGGTCACAAAGATGTTGGTTTATGACTTTGAAATCATCTACAAAAAAGGAAAGCAAAATGTGGTGGCAGATGCACTCTCAAGAAAGGATGAGGATGTGGAAGCATTGTTGTGCGCCATCTCATGTATCCTAACCAAATGGATAAATGAAGCAAGGGAGGAATGGAAGAATGATGAAGAAGTGTGGGCACTTATTCGAAAGTTTACACAGATTTCTAGTACGTCGGATACATTAGCTGGAAAAATGATTTGTTATGGTACAAAGATCGCTTATACCTCTGTAAGAATTCCCAGCTAAAACAAAAGATTCTTATGGAATTGCACACTTCTCCCTTAGGAGGGCACTCAGGATTTTTAAAAACTTACCACAGGGTTAATAAGGAATTTTTTTGGGATGGCCTTAAATCAGATATTCAAAATTTTGTGGCGGAATGTTTGGTTTGCCAACAAAATAAAGTGGAAACAATTAAGACACC
>APFE031254774.1:132206-154003 GCA_000404065.3 Pinus taeda | reverse complement strand
GGTTAAGAAGGAATTTTTTTGGGAGGGCCTTAAATCAGATATTCAAAATTTTGTGGCGAAATGTTTGGTTTGCCAGCAAAATAAAGTTGAAACAATTAAGACACCAAGTCTCTTACAACCTTTATCCATTCCAAGCCAACGTTGGGAGGAGGTTTCAATGGATTTTATCATAGGTTTACCCAAGTCTGAGGGAAAGAGTGTCACCATGGTGGTAGTTGACAGACTTACCAAGTATGCACACTTTTTTGCATTATCACATCCATTTATAGCCAATACAGTTTCTAGTGCATTTATGGAAACCATTCAAAAGCTACATGGAAACCCAAAGATTATTGTAAGTGACAGAGATCCCATTCTCACTGGAAATTTTTGGATAGAATTATTTTCTTGTCTTGGTACTTAGTTAGCTCATAGCTCATCTTATCATCCTCAATCTTATGGGCAAACTAAGATAGTAAACAAATGTTTGGAAGGATATCTTCGTTGCTTTATATCTGATAAATAGACACAATGGGTCAAATGGTTGCCTTTGGCTGAATGGTGGCATAACACTTCCTTCCATACAGCAACAAAAATGACCCCATTTATGGCACTTTATGGATATCAGCCACCATCCATCACATCATATTTAAGAGAAAATTCTAAGGTCCAGCAGTGGAACATCACATCGAACATCAACAACAAGTACTCAAACTCTTAAAGGATAACCTCGTGTTGGCACAAAATAGAATGAAACAACAGGCAAATAAACATCGCAGTGAAAGAAGTTTTGATGTAGGTGATTGGGTATTCCTACGGCTACAAACATATAAGCAAATGTCCCTCAAGCAAGTTAAGAAGGACAATAAATTATCACCAAAGTATTACGGTCCGTACAAGGTGTTGCAAAAGATTGGTACTATGGCATACAAATTGGAGCTTCCTGCAGCTTCTCGATTGCACCCAGTTCCATGTTTCATGTTTAAAGAAGGTTATAGGCGATAAGCTCCCAGTTCAAACAATATTGCTAGAACTTGATGAGGAAGGAAAAATTATATTGGAACCGGAAGCAATCATAGAAATAAGAACTCAAAAGCTACGAAATCAATCAATTTCAGAGTATCTTATCAAGTGGAAGAACTTATCCGCTGAAGATTCCACATGGGAGGATGAGAATTTTATGCAGAAGTATCCAGAACTACTCAAGCGTTGAGGAAAAACTTCTTTGAAGGTGAGGGGCATGTTGGGTCCCTATAATACTAGTGATTACCCCATTACTATTGTAGTTATACCCCTTATTAATATCGTTGTGCCCCTATTGCCCACATATTGTTATTACTGTGCCCCAAAGAATCCCTTTATTGTTATTTTTGTGGCTTTATATTATTATTGTTAGGTCGGCTGGTTTATATTGTGACTCCTTAGACTCATTTGAATCATCCAAGAATTGTTCATTTATGTAATGTAAAGGAGGTTGCCCCCTCGAAGAGGCTGAATTCTAAGGCGTTGATCTATCTTTTCTATCTTTTCTTGAGCTGGTTTCATAACATACAGGATGTTTAAAAATTGGTTTTTAGAGGATGGGTGAGTGAGGGAAGATGCATGAATGGATATGGAGGTAGGATAGGGGTCTAAAGTGGCCTAGGGACTGGTGGATGGAGTGGTGAGAAGGTGTAGAAGGCTGACTTGGCTTGAAGAAGGCTAAGGCAATGATTGAGTAAGAAGGTAGGGTTACGTGGGAAAAAAAGGACAGATGGGAGACAAGGAACCCAGCTAGGAGATGGAACAGATGGCTCAGATGACGTTTTAGGTGGATGAAAGAGTGGTGGAGATGCCCTGCACGGTGTACTTCAACTGAATCAACAAAGTCTTGCAAATGATCAAAGTCCTAGCTAATCTAACCTACCTATCAAAAGCATGAATGAACAATAGCTTTATTGGAAAGAAAACCATGTACATCAACTATGCAGAGAAACATTTCAGAGCTCTAAACCCATAACTAACTTCTGTAAAGGAAAAAAATACATTAAGGATTGCATGGTCAAGCAAACTAGTGTTTTTTTTGGGGCAGCACTGTTTCTTCAATTCCAGCCCCTGATCCAATAAGGATAAGGTGAAACTGGGAGTGTGGTTGTCCCTTTTCTTTGAAGATTTTTCTGTTATTATCCTACCAAAACACCTGAAGCAATGCTATTCAGAACCAATGATCTATCCAAGCAACATAACTAAATCTGCCTAACAGAAATACGTTCAAATGCATAAAGGGAAATAGTGATGCATAGAGGAAAAGTAATAGTACAGAAGGAAGCCCTAGGCTCTCAGGTTGGGCCCAACCCCGAGAGCTATGGCTCCTATGGAAAACTCAGATTTGATATATAATTGAACTACTTCTCATTATCAAAAAATAATCATAAGAGTGATGCCAAATATGGCTACAAAAGAACAAAGTAAAGCTAGCAGCACTAAGGTGCAAACTATGCCATGGTTTCAAAAGTCCCTTATGAAGGTTGAGGCCTCAACATTTATACATCACGAGGGACCTAGCTAGCCCCCTCAATCTGTGGAACTCAGCTGTCTAAACTGTGAGTTAGACAGTCCCTTCTAAAATCTGCTTGGCTGCCTTCTGGATTTGGTTTCGGTGGTCTTTGGAGCTCGAAGTTGGGGGTGAAGATCCCGAGGAAGGGTTATTTAATGCCATAGAAAATCCCCCTACGAATCCTCGCCTCAGGCTTGGCTGTCTTTTAGCCCATGATTGCTCGGTTTTGCTCCAACATGTGTCAAAAAACCTGAAATAAGCACGTGTTAGCCACCTAGGAAGAATGACTACCTTTATTCGTACAAATGACATAAACATACTGAAAATAATGCATAAGCTATGGAGAATGAAGGATTTGAACAAGGACTGAACAAGGATAATTAGGCCAAATGATCCCAACAAGTTACCAATTTTGGGGCTCATCAATCGTATTAGCCCTCAGCGGCCTTCTGCTGCTAAGGCTTGAAAATTATGGATCCAACAGAAGATGAAGATCATCATCACACAGCTCACCAGTAAGAAACAAAAGTAACAGAAAAATATTTTGCCTCCCTTATCTCTACAATGGGTCCAACAAAGAACCGACCGTCAGTTTCAAAGTTTGTTAAAAGAATGGAATAAATACCAAAAATATCTCTTCCTCTAGCACTCCCAAGAAAAGCATCACTCTCCCTGGCAGAACAAGGATTGGTAGGGTAGTTTACTACGTTGTGGCCATCACCCAAGATTGTGCAAAAGTGGATAGAAAGAAACTGGGATGCATCAATATATCAGAATATCTCAATCAGGTTCTGTGGTAGAGGTTACTACACCTTCCATTTCAAAACCAAAGCAGACCACGATCTGATATTCAGGAATGGTTCATATTTTATGGATAGAAGGGGATTGTATCTGAACAGATGGACACCGGATTTTGATCCAGAAATGGATGTCCCAAATGCTATACCAGTATGGGTAAGATTGGCGCATCTTCCCCTCCACTGTTGGGGAGATGATTCAGTTAAAGCCATAGGAAATGCAGTCGGGAAATACATAGACAGATGCGAGCCTAAATAAAACATGCATGCATGTGCTCGAATCTGCGTGGAAGTGGATCTAGGGAAAGGTCTCCTAGAAGCTATCAAAATAAAAGTGGATTAGTGAACACACATACAACAGCTGGACTATAAGAAAATTCCCTTCAAGTGCAAGGTATGTCATGAATACGGTCATTTTGCAAATAGATGTACAAAAAATAAGGAAAATGAAAGTGAAAAGACTGAGGATCTGGAAAATAAATGGGAATAGGTCAAACGAAAGAATATAGCCAATAAACAACCAGTCCAACCCTCTTAGCCCACATCATCTGCTGAAGCTCACCCCCTCTCGCTAAAAGTAAACTTAGCTAGCCACAACCCCTTTGATCCACTGCTCCCTTCAGCCCCCCCATCCCCTGGACCCAAATCTAGATCTAGATCTAGATCCCCTCGCTCCCCTAACCCCTCTCAATCCCCTCCCTTCCCCAAAGGTTCAACTCACCTCTCTCCTCCTCCCTCAGTAGACAGGATATTAACCAGAAAACAAGCAAAAGAAGCATTCTCAAATGCAGAAAATCAAAGAAAAGTTGGAAGAAAGACAAATAAAGAAATAAGGGATGAAGCAGCAGTAAAAAAATGGCCCTAGGAACACAACAACCTATGGATACTTACCTAGGGAAAAGTACAGGAAATATGGAGAAAAGCCAGCATAAGGGGAAAGGAACCATGCACCACCCAACAAGTAAATAATGATAATAGTCTCCTGGAATTGCAGAGAAATGGGGACACCTTTCAAGGAAAATGCAATAAGAGAGATTTTGACAAAAGAAAACCCAGATATCCTTATTATCCAGGAGACAAAAGTAAACAACCAAGAAATGGAAAATTAAAAAAAAAAAAATTCAGGCAATATGAAGGGGAAGCAATCTAGGCAACAAGAGAATCAGGAGGTATATGCACAATCCGGAAAAAAGAAATATGGGAATTAATGGGGAAAAAACAGGGTAGCACTGGATTTTAACGGATCTAAGGAGGATCAGCACAGAAGAGAAATACAGGGTGATAAATATATATGCCCCCAATCACTATAAGGAGAAAGAACAGTGTCGGGTAACAATTAAGGAAGTATTACAAGAAACACAAGTTGGAAAAACAATTCGAGGAGGAGACTTAAATCTGGTTAGAAGCATAGAGGAAACGTTTGGAGGAAACTATCAAGCGAATCCATCCAAGAATTCTTTAGAAGAAATAATGGAACAACACAGACTTTTGGATATTCCTCCAAATAATGGAAAATATACCTGGAATAACAAGAGAGTGGGTAAAAGTAACATAAAAGAAAGACTGGATAGAATTCTGATCCAAGAAAACATAGTAGCAATGTACAACTTTATCAAATCAAAAATCAATCACACCACAACTTCTGATCATAAACCGATTGTAATAGCATTGATAAAAATGGAAAACCAAGGCCCACTCCCGTTCAGGTATAACTCAATCTGGGACAGCAGCACAGAAATCAGCAAATTAGTTAAAGCAGCATGGGCACCAAGAATATCAGGCTCACCACAGTACATATGGGAGACAAAATTAAAAAATGTAAGAACCAAGTTAAAGGAATGGGCAATATTAAAAAAAAGAAAAAAAAAAAGAGCTACAACAGAAAATGGACAACATGCAGGTTGAGAAAGAATGTAAAGAAGAAAGCAAACAAGACTACTTAAAAGAGAAAGAAATATTCTGGGAGATATACAGGGAAAATAGGAAAGAAGAGGAAGAGGCCAGACTGAAATCTAGAAGCCTTTGGCTCAAGGCATTGGACAAGAATACATATTTTTTTCATAACAGTATGAAAATTAGAAGAGCTAGAAACCGGATAGAAAAATACAAATGGAAAATCAAGAAATCAAAGGAGCGGAAGAAATAAAAAAAGCAGCCTACAAGCACTTCAAAAACTTACTGTCAGCAACAAAGGAAACGGCTGAATATGAAGAAATTTTGCAGCATACAAAAAGGAAAATCAAAAAAGAACAAAACAAAGATATGAGCAACGATCTCACAGAAGAAGAAATTGTGGAGGCCATTTGGAGTCTACATCCGAATAAAGCGCCCGGGCTAGACGGATTCAGAATAGCTTTCTACAAAAATCATTGGCATACAATCAGAAAGGATTTCTTAAGAATGGCAAAGAATGTTTAAAAAAAAAATGGGAAGCCACACAAGATCTTCCTATCTTGCTTTGGTCCCAAAGGAAGCAAACCCCTCCACCTTCAATAGGTTCCAGCCCATTTCTTTGTGCAATTCCTCCTACAATATAATAACAAAAATAGTGGCAAATAGAATAAAGAAAGCGTTGCGCCTAATTATCTCAGAAAATCGAGGGTTTGTCCCAAACAAACAAATCATTGACAATGTCATAATAGTTCAGGAAGTTGTCCACTCTAGTATCTTAAAGCAAGTAAAAGGTATGATAATTAAATTAGATATGGAAAATGCTTTCGATAGAGTCAGCCACCCATATCTAATGGTTGTACTCTAGAAACTGGGCTTCTCAAAAGAAATAATAGAAGCGATACAAGAATGCATCTCCACTCCCTGGATTGCCCCCCTCATCAATGGAAGACCTAGTGAATGTTTTCAAAACACAAGAGGCCTTAGGCAAGGTTGCCCTCTATCCCCATTTCTCTACATAAAAATGGCAGAAACGCTTAGTAGAGCATTGGAAACTCATAGGAAAGAAAGAACTATCACAGGAATGAGAATAGAAAAAGGAATAAAAATCATAAATCATTCCTTGTTTACAGATGATACATTGTTGTTGGGAGGAGCATCAAGAATAATAGCAAGAAGATTCAAAAGAACAATGGATGCATTTCTACAAGTATCAAGTGGGCTATTGAATAATGCAAAATGCAGGATCTATGGGTGGAACATTCCGCCTAGAACCATGCAAAGAATTTCACAAATCATGGAAATCCCAACATGGGAAAACTGGAATCACTTCCTCTATCTGGGATTACCAATATCAAAAGAGAGCATGAAAGCAAAAATATGGACAAAAAAAATTGGAAAAATGCAAGACAGGATAAAGAATTGGAAGATGATGTGGTTAAATATGGCTGGAAGGGTGATATTAATTAAGGCTCTCCTTGCTGCATTACAAATCTATCAATATGCTCTAATCATGGCACCAGCAAGTGCCCACAAACAGATGGAATTAATTCTAAGAAGTTTTCTATGGCAGGGTGGGAAGCAAGAAAAAAAAAAGTTCAGTTTGGTGAGGTGGGAACAAGTAGTGCTACCATATGAACAAGGAGGCTTGCCCATTTGGTTACCTGGGCTCATGAATGCAACCCTAGGAATGAAAATAGTTTGGAGACTCATAACAGGTAAAGAGAGCTAGTGGAAAAAATCCCTCATAAATAAATATCTAAATGGTTCCAAGGAGAAACTGTTGAATGGAAACATTCCAATAAGACAAAGCACCCAAGTATGGAAGCTAGTTAAAAGAGTTATTCCAATAATGAGTAGTCACATTTCCAAAACTCCAGGGAATGGACAAAAAATATCGATTTGGGAGGACAAAATCATGGGAAAATACCCGTTACGGGATCACCCGGAAATGGATGGCATTCAAGAGTGGATGAGAGGGAAAGGCTTTAATACTTTACATTCAATATCCCTGTGCAATTAGAAGGAATGGCAGGAATGGAAAAGGCCATCAATACCAACAAACCTGGAAGGACAATGGAACAAAATTAAGCAGCATTTAAAGGGGGCAACACCAATTCATCATGATGAGGAAGATAATTACCTTTGGGACCCGAGTAATGGGAAATATACAGTCAAAACTGGATATAAAGTTCTCCAAGATCAAACCAATCAGCAAGACTGGGAACCATGGAAAATAACATGGAAATCTGAAAGTTTGCCTAAGATAAAAAAATTTCATTTGGACTCTACTAAAAGGAAAGATCCTGACTAGTGAAAATCTTAAAAAAAGAGGATTCCAAGGGCCATCAAGATGCCCATTATGGTAGTAGGCAGAAGAAAACATTCAACACTTATTTCAAGACTGTAAATTCTCAAGAGAATGCTAGGAGTAGCTCTTGAGCCCGCTGGAAGTGAATATAGACTATGGTAAACCATAGTTGGAATTCCTCAAAACTCTAGAGAAAGCCTACCCATATGCAACAAAGAAGAAAGTCACAATTATAAGAATCTGGAAATGCATCCCAACAGTCCTATGCTGAAAAATTTGGCTGACTCAGAGTAAGTGCATCTTTAAAAACCAAAATCCTAGAATTGGAAAAACATTATCAAAAACATGGGGGCTAACTTCAGAAATCCTCAATGAAAAAGGAACTACTCCAATGGATTATAGTATCCTCCAACGAGAAGAAAGACATTGGCTCAACAAAACCATAATAAACAACAATGGTAAAAAAGGACAAAGAAAAGAAAGCTCAGGAAAAAATTGGAAATTGAGAATGACTGAAGAGGAAATTGAAAGTTGGAAAAGACTTCAAAGAAGATATTGTTTGCAATCTGACGGAGCCTCCAAGAATAATCTTGGAAAGGCAGGAGCAGGGGGGATAATTTTTTATCCAAGTGGGAAAAAAATTGTCACATATGAATGGGGATTGGGACAAATCTCAAATAATAAGGCCGAAGCTTATAACCTGCTCATGGGGACAAAAATAATTAAAAAAATAGGAATCCAAAATCCAATAATCTTGGGAGATTCAACCATCATAATTGAGGCAATGGTCCGTACCAAAAGTCCAAGCAACGCGTTTATGAGCAGAATCATCAAAAGAATCAAAAGGAATTTAGAAGACTCTGGTAATGTAACTTTCAAACATATATTGAGACTTCACAATCAGTAGGCAGATCACTATGCAAATCAAGTAGTGGAGAAGAATGAAGGAAGTGTCCGGGAGAAAAAAGAAGAATAGCACCACTCTATGCCATAAAATAAAAATGAATATGATAAGAATAAGTTCTAGAAAATAAAGGGACAAAGCAAGTTAAATCGGGGAGAAAATGAAAAAACAAAAAACACAGCCAATCAAAAATCACACAACCCAAAGAAATCTCAAAAAATCATGGGTAGGCAGAGGAAAAAGCAAGGAAAAAAGGATATGCAAATAATCACTGTCAGAGAAAGAAATCCAAGTCACAAGGTTCATGAGCAAGCAAATCACTGCTCAGGAGAATATCGATCCAGAGAGGACAAGCGCAGTCAAGTAACAACTCTCAAGTTCAATGCATGGGTTGATCGTCTCAACTATAAGTATGGAAGTAAGCCAGCAGCGTATAAGCAACATAGTTTTATAAGAGAGAAGATAGGTGAGTGATTTGTGATCTGCATCGAAGCTTTAATTTTCTTGAGCCCCATGACTAGCCCTAGACTGTCCATAATTCTCCCAGCCCAACACTCTCACCGCTCAGCCACTCTTTGGACAACAGGAGTAGCTATTCTCTGCACATTACCTATCTCCTTCTCCTCGCAGGGTTCCACGCGGTCCATAAGGCGCACTCAGCTCTCAGTTCTCCCATTAATCTGCATATTAGGATCTCCACCCTCTATGCCTCGTCCACCTGCATATGCACATCAGCTTGCAACCTATTTATCTCTTAGCTCTCTGTTTCTGTTTGACTTGTCTCTACCTATAAGTTCTTGGCTTATCCGCTCCTTGTTATTCTTTGATCAACTCTTGTTTATCACCATTCAGCTCCCAACGCAAAGTGGTTCAATATCTGTTGCCTATTGCCTTCCCCTCCAAATTCTCAGGCCCTCTATCAACTCAATACTCTTAGTGGTAATTTCCATAGCTACATAAAATGCTCAGAACATAGGACATCAAAATAGAGCAACGCAGGATCAAGGGAACGTAGGCAGCTACAACAAAGTAAGAGAAAACAACAATCAAATGGAGTTTAACCCCATTGAGAAGGCAACTAGGAACGACTCATGCCCAGCATGCAAAGGAAACAAGGTCATGATACATTAGCTGCAGTAGTCTCTCAAAGATCTAAGAAGTGAAATGAGAATGGAGTATAGCTTTTAGAAGTGAAATATGGAAGTGCAAAAAGAAGAGATAATGGAACTGAAATCCAAGTGTAAGCATCTGGAAGAAGCAGAGGAATATTACAAGAGCAAAACTATGAGCAGTGAAGGAGAGAATTCAATCAACAACAACAACATGACCGAAGTAGCCCAAGAATGCTCAGTCTACAAGCCATAAACCCAATGAGAATTTATGTTATGTAAATTTGCTTTCATAGTAGGTCAATACGTCCGGCAGTATACTAGAATATTTAAAAGAATCTATGAAGTTTGGAAATTAAGCACGGGAGAAGGGACAAAGCTCTCTTCTCGTTGCTTAGTCTACTATCTCAACATAGCTGAATGTAATAGGAGCTTGCTCCACATTATTTTTTGGTAATATATCATCTAGCCGATCTTGTTAAAAAAAAAAGATTATCCAACAAAATCCACCAAACAATATCCAAGAGATGAACCCAGAAACACTATTAATAAAAATCATTGTTCATAAGCCTACCATCAATTGTCAACATCTATGGTAACCTATCAAAAGAAACTCTAAGTCTCAGTTGCACGAAGCTAATAGTCATGCATGCGGCTGAAGCATTTTGCTCGCATGTAGAGGCTTTCATGCATGCGGCTGTAGCCAAAAATTCCCTGTGGAAACCCTACGGTTGCGAACCAAAAACCCTAATCCATAAATGTGAACTTGAACCCTACAATTTCGGACCTGTACGAACGAATTCCCCGTGAACCAATTTCAAACTTGTGCAGCCAAAACTAAAGAAAAGAATAGAAGAATGCTTGATGATAAGATCCAAATGAGGGTCACTTGACTTGTATTTATAGCTATCCAAGGGTATCCAATTTCCTTTTAGGGTCGACTTGTCCTTTTGAGCACATATGGGTTTCCATATTAAAGATATATTTTTCCTTAACCAAATTAAATTCTTCCAAAGGCTAGGAGGGGTCTTTCTTGATGAGGAAAATTGTCCAAAGGATGGAATTTGTCCTTGAGTTTCCAAATGAACAACCTTATTCCCTATAAAGTGGACATCATCTCCTTTATCTTGTGACTGGGATATTGAAATAAGGTTCATACCTAAGATGAGTACACGCAACATATCTGTAACACTGGTGTTTATGCCTAACTCCCTCTAAATCTTGATGATACCTACTCCAACTGGAGTACATTTATTCTTGTTTCCCATATGAATTTGGAAGTCCACTTGCTCCTCCTTGTAATAGGAGAAATATTCTCTAACTCCTCTCATATGAGTTGATGCTCCACTATCTATATACCAGACTCCCTGTGAAGTTGAACTAGAGAGGCAAGCTATCTTAGCAAATTCGTCTCCCAATTTGGAAGATAAATTTGTAGTCTCCTGAATGTCAAATATTTATGTGGCCATATTAGAGAAATCTGAGAAATCTATTGAAGACATTTCAAGTATAATTTTCTTTGTACTTTTGTCCTCAACCCAGCACTCTCCTACTATAAAACTTTGCTACAAACCAATTGCACCCAAATCTGCTCAACAAACTGACTGTTATGCTCACGGGAACCCTCTATCTTGCAAATCCACAACCTGAAAATCTCTGCTCCTAAGCCTGATAGAATTTTCCTCCTGCCTATAACTGGAAATTGGACCCTCTGCCTCTACAAATTTGCACTTCCTGGTGGTCTGCGTAGATCTGAGAAATTCGTGCTCACAACTCCCTTTGAACTTGCACAATTTCTCCTTCTCACTACTGAGCCTCTGATATGATCCTCAATACTGCTATGATACCATGTGAAATTTCCTTGAAATTTCAACAACTATAAATTTATTCTTCTAACTGATTAATTATGCAATTGATTTGTTACAACAAATAACAAATAAATCACACTGCAATTCTTCACAATAAGATTACATTGCAGAAAATAAACTGGAACTGAGAAAATAGAAGCACACACAAATTAAAAATGACACCAATATTTTTGGAAAAAAGTCCCCGAAAAAACCTCGAAGAGAAAACTGGTGTAGAAAATGAGGGTTTATTTTTATTATTATGCAGTAGCAAAATCTTAGTACAATAATATGGAATCCAATCTGGCCATCCTCCAGCAAAAATCTCACCAAAATAATTAGGAAAAAATTTCTCCCTCTAGCAAACAACTCTTCCCCCCTCTGGCCTGCTCGCACCTTTGGCCTGTGTTGTTCACACAACCTCCTGGAACTGATCCAAACTAGTCGTCTAGTCTTCTCCTGCCACTGGAAAATTTCTCTGTCTTCCAAAATGATTTTTCGGCCTCTGGCAGCTCATCTAGCATCTTCTCAACAACTCACTCTACTAATCTGGCTAACTTGCACCACATGGATGAATTCTCTATAGAATATTTCGGCCCCCTATCTATTGGGTCTTTAAAACTAGAAATCACTAGGAAATTCCTCCAGATTTTCTCTTTTCTGCTCCCTTTCTTTTTCTCTCCTTCTGGCTTGAACTCTTCTTCCCTGCTCGAACTCTACAACTGGATAGTTCGTTCTGCCAAGGAACTCACTCTCATTGTGTTTCACAATTGTCTCATCTCCATCCCCATCATCCTGCTCTTATAATCTCTCGTTGAAGCACCAACGACCATGATTAAATTGTTATCAATGGCTAAAATCATCTCAAACTCGATCTAAGTGAATTTCTAGAGCTTTCTCAAATTTATTGAATTAATTCCTATTAATTAACCATTTTTCCTAAGTTAGACTTAAGGGTTAATTAATTTAATTAAGGCGTTTCGCAAACTTATCTCGCGAAACCTTTGCTGGGTTTTGAATATCTTGTATTTTTAGCCTCTTTGACATAAATCAAGATTAGAACACCTATTTGATGCTACAAAAACTAACAATGTCTTGGGTGTGGAATGTGTCTAGGGGTAGGTGTGATGTGTTGCTACTTCTTGGAGACCCATGGCTCTCAACAGTTCACCTGTGGGTCTGAATATATTTCTCTAGGGCCTAGGTACTTGTGGGTACCAATATACTTCTCTATGGCCTAGGTACCTGTGGATAAGGTGTCGAGGTCATGCGCTGCGGAACCACCTGACAATTACAACATAACTTCCAGGGAAAGCAACGAATCATCAAGTACAATAATAAGTTGTTCATCTAAATGAACCAACCTTGAATGTAAAGGGCTATTTAATACTTCAAATAAGATTTCCCTTCCAAAATTAGGGTCTTGAACTCACAAAGGTGTTTTCTCCCTAGGTAAACAATGTAAACTATCAAACAAGAACTGTACCGAATACTCGTTTTTTTGAGGTAACAAAAAATCATCCGATTTTGGAAAGTCTTGATTCAGAGTACACCCTTTTTTGGAGCATATTTTTAACACTTTAAATTTTTGTATGTATCAAGTATGAACAATATTTTTTAAATGTTAGTGATTTTCATGCTGATTTTGATAAGTGTTGATGCAACATCAACTCCTTTTAGTAGAGGGTGTTGGCATTATGATGCATATGTTGTACTTGATGGCAACCCACTCATCTCAGATGATAAATTAGAAGTGCAACAATGTTATTTTCTGGTTCCGCTGGTGCACCGATCAGAAGATGCGGCCATTGGCAAGTTGCGCAGGAGGACCGTTGAAAAGGTGCGGACATGTTCGCAGGTCTTTCGCACAAAAGGTGCAAACCTAAAATGCACGGACTTTCATGCAGAGAAAATTGCACATCTTATGTTTGGTCCATGTTATTTAGTTTGACGTCTTTGATCCTATGGTTTTGGTCCGTGGTTTTGCATCTATAATATTGAACCTAGGTTTTGGATCCATAGTATTGTTTCTCAATGGTTTTGATCCATGGTTTGAGTAAGGCCTTGGCTATAAAAATGGAAAGAAAATTAGTTGGCCAAGTACAAGTGTGTTGAATATCTTAAGAATAGTAAGATCTGAATTTCTGATAATCGATTGGTGAGTTATAGTTGAACCTAAATCAAGAAGAAATCGGAGCATTGTAAGTCAGATCTACTGAGGGGTTGAGATCTCTTTGGCGCTTGAATGGATCTGTGAATTTGATAGTCTGGGTTATATTTGAGGACTGATAAACTGTCTCTATCTGGAGGTGCACAGCACCAGAGAAGGCGCAGGTGCGGAGGTGCGCATCACTAGAGAAGGCGCAGGTGCAGAGGTGCGCAGCACTAGAGAACGCGCAAGTGCGAAGGTGCGCAGTACCAGTGAAGGAGCAGGTGCGAAGGTGCGCAGATCAGAAGACGTCGCAGGTGCGGAGGTGTGTAGAGCATAGACAGTGAGGGTGCGAGGCTGCGCAGGTCATAGACAGAGCAGGAGCGAAGCTGTGCAAGCCACAGACAGAGAAAGTGCGGACATCTGCAGGGTACTACTGGTGAAGTTGCGGAATTTTCTTGAAGTATATTTTAACTGATTTTGTCTATTGCTGCAGTGTTCTGGTTATAGACTTGGTGTCTGGTTACTGGTACTGTTTGTCTGATTACAGCATTCTGAGAAGTTATTGGTTAATTGATTGATGCACATATACTTGATGATTACTTGGATCCAGTTTGAAAATTGATGAAACGTGGTCCCTGGAAGGAAAGAGAAGGTAGTAGCCTTTTGTAGGTCAGCACCTACGTACTAGTATCTTAGCTAGTACAAGAGCTAATAGGGTTGTAGCTCCCTTACAGGAGAAGCTGGAAAACGAGAGAGGGTTGTAGCTCTCTGCAGGTTGCAGCCTGCGTACTAGTAAAGGACTGCACCAGTACAAAATCATTGTAAAAAGAAGTTTCTAATTGAAAGAAGATAGAGACATATTGCAGCAGGTGGTTTTCACCCACATTAGGTTTCCACCTTATATCTGGTGTTCTTTGGTGTGACTATCTATGTTTCTAGTTCCTGTTCATTATTATATGGTTTTGACATACATATTAATGGTTAACATCTAAAGGATAAATTACATTAAAATCTGCAAGGTATATGCAAGTTTCATTAGTTAGATCTGCAAGTGTCTATTGAAAAAGATTTGATAATACTGATTCACACCCCCCCCTCTCAGTATTATTTTCAACAAAGGGCTTATTTTTGACACTTTAAATTTTCTAAGGTATTAAATATGGATTTTTTTTTAAATATTGGTGATTTTCATATGGATTTTGAAAAACATCAACATTTCTTTTACGACATATTTTTGACACTTTAAATTTTCTTATGTCCTAAATATGCACATTTTTTCTAAATGTTGGTTATTTAACCATTTTTCAAATTGCCTAACTCCCAGACAAAAAAATTAAAAACATTAAAACATTGAAAAGAATGAAAACTAAAAAAAAACCATAAAAATTAAAAAAACAATAAGTAGTAAATAAAAATATATATTCAAAAAAGAAAAAAAAACATGGCTATATATATATATATATATAAACAACTAGTCTAGCAATACCTCTTTTCAAGAGTGGGGGCATCAATAATCCCTCCAATTATAGGACCATCATGATAAACCCTTTGCTTGCAAAGCTATTTAGAAGCATGCTAGAAAATAAAATTAGCAAGTGGTCAGAAGAAAGAGATAAGCATGCTAAAGGGCAAACACGTTTTAGACCTAAACATTCCACAATTGATCATTGTATAACTTTAAGGCACATCATTGAAAAAGTTTGAGAGAAAAAGGAAGAAGTCTTTTGTTTCTTTGTTGATTTCAGAAAAGCGTTTGACATGGTTCCTAGGGATAAGCTTTGGCACAGAATAGAGGAACTTGGGGTTCTTAAACATTTGAGAGCAGCTTTGCATAGGCTGTATGAAGAAGTGAAAGTCAAAATTAGAACTTTAGCAGGAATTTCTAAAAGTTTTAAAAGCAATATCAAGGTCAAGCAAGGTTGCCCACTGTCTCCTAACCTTTTTGGTTTATATATCGACAAGCTTGAGAAGTGGTTAAATTTGCAAGGCAGCGGTGGTATCTATTTGAGCAAGTTTGTATAAGGCTTCTTTTGTATGCAAGTGACCTTATTCTGATTACTAAATCGGCTCTTGGTTTACCAGAGCACTTACTATCCCTTGAGCATTTTTGTAGAAGTGTGGGGACGCAAGTCAATATCAGCAAAACAAAAGTAGTGGTTTTCTCTAAAAGAAGAAAACGTAACCAACATAAGTTCTACTTTGAAGGAAACATTCTAGAAGTTATGGATTACAAATACCTCGGAATTGACTTCAACAAAAATCTAAGTTGGGATGGTTATAGAAAAAAAAGAACATTGGGGGGTTGGAAAGAATTTTATGCTTTTCAAAATAAGTGTAGAGAAGCAGCGTTATGGGACTGAAAGACCACTCAAACCATTTTTGGACTTCTAGTGATTCTGGTGATTCTCTATGGTTGTGAACTATGGGCCGGTAGTACATCTGACATGAAGTGGAGACAAATTGAGAAAATTCAAAAACGTTTGATTACAAACAAATTCAAGATTAAAAGTGCAGTTTCTTGTGCTATCTTGTTAAGTTAAATAGGGGCTGCTCCTATTGAAGCAATTGCCATGGTGCGAGTCATAAGGTGCTTAAAAAAAATTGAGCAAATGGAAGAGGGTAGATGGCCTAAGGTTGTCTTTAATGACAAATTGTGCAATAGAGAATTAAAAACAAAAAAAAACTTGGATGCAACAAAATAACAAATGGTTTAGTAAATGGGGTATTTTATTGAATATGTGTCCCATAAACAACAAAGAGATCAATGATTTTGTTATAGATAAGTTCCACAAGTGTAATTGGGATGAGGAGCTAGGAAGAAAGAAAATGTACTATATTGTACTGTTTAATCCCACTCATAGTCATCAACCAAAAGCATACATAGAGGCCAATATCTCTTAGAGAGCCAAAATTCTTATTGCTCAGTTAAGGACTAATTCTCATCAACTCCATTGTGAAACAAGGCACTAGAACATGCCAAAAGAAGTGTGGGATGAAAGAATATGCATTTTTTGTTCTTTTGAAAAATGGAAACAGAAAAGCATTTCATTTTAGAAAGTGAGGCCTTCAAAGACAACATGGAAAGTTCTGCAAATATGCTGGCAGCGAGCTCTTGGGATGATTTATTTAGCGAGGGGTTTGTCGAGAAGCTGGGAGCATTTATTGTGAAGCTTCACAAAAAAATGGTTGAATACATCAAGTAGATGAAAAAGCAATCTGTCACATAAGTTATCTTTAGCCTCGTAGATGTTAAAATAATTTATTTCTTTCTTTCGTTTTTTTTAAATATTTTTTTTTTTCTTCATTAATTTTTTTTCTTAAATTATGTGTTTTTTCAATATTTTCTTGTTGTTTTTTTATAATTTTAAAAATTTGTTAGATCCCTATACTACTAGTGTAGCCCCTTATTATTATTATTAATGCAACCTGCTTATTATATTGGTTATGCCCATAGAAGTACCCATATTGTTATTATTGTGCCCCATAGAAGCCCACTATTGTGTTTTTTTTTTTTTTTTTTTTTTTTTTTTTTTTTTTTTTTTTTTTTTTTTTTTTTTTTTTTTTTTCGCGATAAAGACTATTCTATTAAATAAAAAGGAAAATTATTTACATAGAGGGTTTAACCTCTGAGGGGGTAGTAACCTGCCCTCTGTCAAAAACTCATGCCAGCATACTGATGTTTGGCATGTACAAAAAAGATTGCTCTGTCTTAAAACTGTTACAAAAAGTTGCAAAAATGCTACTGACATTTTCCTTGTGGACTTCTTACCCAAACACCTGGACATATTCATTGTGAACAGCTTATACAAACACCTGGACACAGATAAGACTTAACAAACAGACACCTGGACACAGACATAACAAACAGACACCTAGACACAGACATGACAAAAAATGCTTATCTTCCTGAAGCGCGTTGGAAGGCCTGGCGAGCTTAATCCTACGGAGGCAAGCCGAATTCCTTGTCAGGAGTTAAATTGACCCATTCCACCATTACATTGTCCTCAACATCCGTTGCGCTTCTGCCTGGCGGGAGAACCAGATGGAGGATGTTGCTAAAACGCATTGGCTCGCTATCAGTAACAGGCTCCTGAGCAGACAGGGTCTGGTTCTCCAAATCCTTCTTTTCTGGGTCATTGAGGACCGCCCCCGAAGGGCTACCTGGACTGTTGCTGGGCACCCGGGCGCCCGATGGATCTGTAGATGGATTGTCAGAGCTAATCTGCTCTTCTTCTTCCTCAAAGATCACAGTCACTAAGCCTGAAATGAGTGGCCTATTAAGCCGACTCCTAAATTGAAAACGCGCTGAGTGGAAGGAGCTGTTCAGGGAAATGCCCGAATTGTTCGAAGCCGGAGAGGTGGGCGCAACAGGGGCTATGGAAGGGCCAGAATTATCAGAGGGCGGTGAGGGGGGCGGAACAGAGGTTAGTGGAGAGACATTGTGCGGAACAGAGCCGCCTCTGCTACAAGAACCACCCCTGGAACCAGTGTTACTACCGCGTCTAGGGGTGCCTCTAAGGCGCGGCATTGTCAATTGGGGGTGCTGGCTTAGCAAACACGGATGGTAAGAGCGCGGAGGCCAATTGGATGCAGGCAGCCCCAGACTTCGAAGCCAGGTACCCAACCATAAAATGAACTGAGAGGAAGTGGAATTGACTGAAAAGAGCTGCAGAGGAAATCTAAAAGGAACAGAGGCAAGCTTATGGGATCCTCTCACCTGACAAAAACCAAAACCAGGTTGCAGAGACCTGACCCGGAGAGGCTTCCGAGCTCTGTTCTCTTCCCTGGTGCGCCCTCTATTGAGCCAAATGAAGCGCTCCTTAATGCCCATGATATCCTGTTCCATTGCCTTTATACTGCGCGCGCGGTCCTCCAGCCCAAACCAACATTCCTTCTGCGCATTAATGCCTCTGACAGTGCGATAACTATCCTTCTCTGTCAACAATAACTCAGGGCTTTGAATGCCCGCTCCTTATATGCGTTGAGCCGCCTAAACCTGCTGGAGCGCTGGCCAGCTGCTGTCCTAGGCTGTCCTCTCATGCGTACGTGTTGTTAACACCCGCATCCAGGTTAGAAGCCCACTATTGTTATTGTTGTGCCCTTACATTATTATTATTATGTTGGCTCTGATTATATCATGAACCCTTAGACTCCTATATATAGAAAGGAGGCCTTGTCATTCGTATCATCCAAGAAATGTTCATTTGTGTAATGTAAAGGAGGTTGCCCCCTCGAAGAGACTGAATTCTAAGGCGTGTCTCTTTTTTCTATCTTTTTGTGAGCTAGTTTTATAACATTTGGTATCAGAGCTTTGGATTCTAAGATTTCGCTGCTCCAAATAGGTCATTGTGGCATTTTCGCTATAACTGTTTTTCCGCGACATTTCAGAAGCTAAAAAAAAAAACCATTTGAGATGAAATCTCGCTGAATCTTGGGCCAAATTTCAGATCTTGTCTCACCTATTTTCGGAGATATGATCTAAGGAAGTTAAGGTTTTTGCAAGCTCCAAAATCTCATCTAAAACAGGTCATCGTGGAATTTTCGTTATACGTTTTCTTTACGAAGTTTCATAAGCTAAAAAAAAAACCCATTTGAGACGAAATTGGTCTGAACCTCAGGTTCAAATTTCATAACAAAATTTATAAGCTAATTTTGTTTTATTTAATATATTTTTACGTTTGATTTTATTATCTTTTTTAGATATATTTTTTATATTTGCCTTTTTTTGCCATGGTTTTTAAATTTTTTTATGTTTTAAAATATATTTTTTATTTACTTATTATTTTTTTAAAAATTGGGTTTTTTTTTAGATTTTATTTTCTCAATGTTTTTATTTCTTATTTTTATGAAATCACGTTTTTTTTACTTTTTTATGTTTAATATATATTTCTTATTTAGTTGTTATTATTTTTTAAACTTTCGTTTTTTGGATTTTCAGAAATTTTTGGAATAACACTGTGTAATATGTGTGATTCGTCCAACGTTTCAGATGGTGACTCCATCCATCATCAAGTAAAGAGAACCCTGCGAGTAAACGAGTGTTGGAGATCTTTTTTATAGGGAAAAAATATTGAATTATGTATTTGTTGGATTAATGGTCAAAATTTAAAATAAATAAATAATATTTGACCAACCATTTTTTTTGGAAAAATATTAATGATTAAAATGGGATTTGTTAATTATGAAACAAATAACAAAATTGAGAGTAATGAAAGTAAAGAAATCATAAAAAAAGGAATTAGATTTTTAATTTTGAAAAAAGAATTATTTATGAATTAGCTAAAAAATTAAAATTATAAGTTTAAGAATTAGATGAGAATTAGAATTTGTTTTTATTAATTATTAACAATTATTTTAAAATTAATTAATAACAAACATAACCTCTATATTTGTTATTAGATCATAAAATTAAATTTGTTAAATGACAAAATTAGTTGAATTAGATCAACTTTTAAGAGAATTGGGGATCATTAAGATGAAAAGGAATTAATAAGCCAACAAGAATTTTCTTATTTTGTAGTTAATGGTCAAAAAAAATAGCTAGCTAAATAAAGAGCTAAGAATTGAAGCAAAATGTAAAAATATATATATAAAATTTAATATTAAAGATCAAGAGGATTAAGAAAAAAACTTAGATGATGAAGAATATCTATATTTATTGTTATTAGTTAAGAAATAAGAATTCTATAAGATGACCAAAAATTAATAGATAAAAGAAAGGAAAGAAAAAAGCGGGAAAAAGGTAATAAGAGGCATTCAGAAAGAAGAGACAGTAATCAGAGCAAGGTCAAGAGTAAATTGATGAGATGGTGGATGACGAGCTTCTAGGATTGGTTGAGCTTGTAACCATCTTCCTTATTAAAGTTATTAGGGTTCTTCTCAATTTCGAGGGTTTCTCAAATAATGTGAGAGTTGTAAAATGGTGCAGAGGCTATGATTTTAGATTGATTGAAACAAATTAAGTGTTTGAACTTATATGAGCGTTTTGCAATTGCAAACTTAGAACGTCAGTTATGGTTGGTGTTAGCTATGTGCTCCTTGAGGCGAGCTTTGAAAGGACGACCCATTTGACCAATGTAATATTTTCCGCAAGAATAAGGAATTTTATAAACCTCTGATCTTTGCATGGGATCTGATATGTCTTTAGCCAGTCAGAACAATTGCTTGAGGATCTTGTGGGGTTCAAATACGGTTTTTATGCTTTTCCTAGCCAAAATCTTAGCAATAAAATCAGTGGTCCCTTTAATGTAAGGGAGGGTGATTTGGCCACAAGAGGGAGAGGGATCCAACTTTTTGGGTTTAAGGTGAGCAACAAACTTGAGAGCTTTAGAGACATGCACAGAGGAATAGCCATTGGCTTTGAAAGCCTTGACTAAATGGGAATTTTTCATTGAAAGAAACTAGGGGGCAGAGATTTTTAAAGCTCTGAAGAAAAGGGTTTTGAGAATACCAGACTTTTGTGAAGGATGGTCATGAGAAAGGGCGTGGACATAACGGCCAGTATGAATCTTTTTTCTATAGACTTGATGTGGGAGGGAGCCATTGAGGAGACGGGTAACAAGGACCTCTAAGTAAGGAAGGGATTTGCTAGATTCAATTTCCATAGTGAAGTGGATATAAGGGGAAATGTTATTAAGATGGGAATGAAAGGAATCAATTGTAAGGCATTCAAAACCAGCATTTGGGTTTGAGATGCCATGAATTGAGAGCTCTAGTTTTGACGTGTTCCATAAAGTTGTTGGCCACTACTAGAGACAAGGGAGAGTCCATTCTTGTACCTTCAGTCTACTCATAGATGGTTCCTTTAAAAGAGAAGAAGGTGGAATTGAGGCAAATTTGGATCAGGTTTAGGGTTTCCGGGTCGACTCACTGGGAGATCAAGTGCAGAGCTTCGAAGACAGGGATCCCGGTGAAAATGGAAACAACGTCAAAATTAACCAACAAATCATTCTCATCAATCGGGATGGGTTTAGTCTTCTCGATGAAATAAACAGAATCAATGTTTTAATTTTTATTGTCTTTTGTATTTTTCATTTTATTTATTTATATATTTATTTATTATTTTGTTTTATTATATTTTTCTTGCAGGGTGATCCGGATTTAAACAGGAACGCAATAAAATATAGAGATAACCATAAAGACAAATATGCAGCGGAAATAATACTTCATTCCATTACTGTAAAATATTGAAATATGCTTACAAACATAAATGGAAATAAACCAGCTAGGGCAATGGTAGCTTATCTCTGAGAAGAGATGTGGCGGCTACATG
>APFE031254774.1:46739-132186 GCA_000404065.3 Pinus taeda | reverse complement strand
AAGTTCAGGACCCGAAAAACTGCTAAAAATAGTAAGTTGTGCTACAATTAAGGAAACTGAAAAAGCTGAAAGGGACAATTGTGGGGGTCCAAACGGGATAGGTGGGTGGCCACCAACATCCACCTGGATCATTCCTCCCCCCTTAGGAAGCAATGGTCCCCATTGCGTTGAGTTCCTCCCTGAGATGAGGAAGCTTCTGCTGAGCTGGGTCTCTAGTGAGTTGTTCTGCAATCTCTGATGTGTACAGATATGGTGGGAAGCATGGTCGACGACAGTCCACATTGAACACTCGATGCAAGCGAAGGAATGGAGGAATGTTGTGCTTCAAAGCTTTGTTGCCCGTAGCCTTGTTACTAGTGTAAGGACCATGTCGGAGTGGTCTGAGTTTCTGATGGATTCTGGTAAGGCGTTCTCTCTGCAGATGCCACCAAACTTTGTCACCCACCTAAAACTTGTGTGGTACCCCTATGGGTGAGGAGAAGTTGTTCCTGTGTTCTGTCATGACCGTATCCCTTTGCTGCTGCTGCTGCGTGGAAGAACCCTTTGCGGGAGTCATGGATGTAGCAATGATCTTCCCCTTACTTTGGGAGCGAACCAGACAGAAAATAAATTTCCTAGTCTAGGAGATGAGCTTACTGCCTTTCTTGGCAGTGATCAAATAGGTGGCGGTAGGTGGGGCTACCTCCGGTATCCTGTATAATGAATTATCCAAAGAAATAATGACAACGCGAGGCCTTGAATCATACACATCATGTCGCCTCCACAAGTATGGTTGACCTAATAGTACATCGCAAACATCCAGAGGTGTAACATCACACAATACCTTGTCTGTGAAGGGCTTGATGTTGTAGGGAAGGCGGCACTGCTGGCAAACTTTGAGATCTCGTCCTTCATGAAGCCACCCGATACTGTACGGCTGCGGGTGTGGTGTAGTCGGTAGGCCCAACCGCTTCACGACCTCTGCTGAAACGAGGTTCTTTTGGCTCCCACTGTCAACAATGAATTGTAGCGATGAACCCTTCACCCACATTTATGAGTGGAAAAGGTGCTCCCCCTCCTCTAGTCTTTAGGCTCATTCTCCGGGATCTTGGCGGTGGCAACAATGGCGCTGGGCTCCGCATCAATGATCTGCTTCCCTTTGCCATTCCCCTTGTCAGATTCTGGTTCAGGGTCGGAACATGCATCTGATTCGGTAGCCTTCAACTTGGCCACTAGCAACTGCTTGGTCCGACACTCACTTGTGTTATGAGTGGGACTCTTGTGGAACTCACACCACTTTCCTGTGTCCTTCTTCGGCTTCGTGGTGTTGTTCTTTTCTTGCGGCTTCGATGGGTTGTCTTGGGTCACCCCGCCTTGGTTTTGTCCTTTGGGCTTCGGATTTGCATATCCAAAGTCTCGCTTCTTCTGTTTGAACTTCTGCTCGATTTTGACAGCATATCGGTATGCTGTGCCGAGTGAGGAGATGTCCAAGAACTCCATCTCTTCCTGGATGTATCTATGTAGGCAACCGCGGTATTTGTGTACCAGATGTAGCTCAGAGTCTTTGATACCCAACTGTGTGCGAAGGGTGTGAAAGATGTTTGTGAACTCAGACACATCTTGGTCCCGTCCTTGCCGCAGCGTGGTCCATCTGATGTATTTGTCCTCATAGCTTTTGACAGGGTAGTACTACTCCTTGATGGCATCTCGAAAGTCATTCCAAGTGGGTGCGGCTGAAAATAGTGAGCCTGTACTTTCATCCTTCTGCTCGCAGTAGGTTTCCCCACCAGTCCTTGACGTGGGGGGCTGCTTTGAGAAAAGCGAAAACAATCTTTTCCCGACTTGAAAATTCATGAACAGAAAAATACCCATCTAGCAGATTTAACCATTTATCTACGACATCTGCGTCTATTTGACCCTCGAAGATGGGCATTTCAAAATTAACTTGTACCTTAAATGGTGTGGCATTCCCAGAGTAGTTGTTGGAAGCCGATGTGTCACCTCTGGGTAGCCGCTGAAAAATCTGCGCAAAGCTATCCATCATCGCGTTCTTTTGCCGCTCGAGGGCTTCTTCAAGCAAGATTTTAATAGGATCTCCTACCCCCTCGTCTTTCTTCTCATCCGCCATGGGAGGTCGTCGAGATTTGCGAGGCTAGTCTTGCAAAGGTTCGACCAGTTCAAGCCCTAACTCCTTATATCCCGACCTCGTTGGGGACATGCAAAGAAAAACAGAGAAAAAGCAGATCGCTATGATACCACTGATCCGAATTTAAACAAGAACGCAATAAAATATAGAGATAACCATAAAGACAGATATGTAGTGGAAATAATACTTCATTTCATTACTGTAAAATACTGAAATATGCTTACAAACAGAAATGAAAATAAACCAGTTAGGGCGATGGTAGCTTATCTCTAAGAAGAGATGTGGCAGTTACATGCATCTGAACTGTGTTACAATGAGGCTTGAAGGCCTATTTATTGTTGAGAAACAATGGAAAACCCTTCACATTCCAAAACCTAACCCTAGAAAATGAAATGCCAAATTGTGGGCCCCGTTTTTGGGTAAGTTGGTACATCAACTTCTCGGGGTCGCGAATTGGTCATATTATCTCCGTTTGACACGCATGATAGCCCGTGGGAAAGATCTCTCGGAGGACCACGACAGGAAAAAACAATTTTTTGACCAAAAAATTGTTGGCAGGTAGATTTCCCAAAAAACGTCGTTTAAAGCCTCAAAACGGCTCCGGAAGTTTAGGACCCGAAAAACTGCTAAAAATAATAAATTGTGCTATAATTACGAAAACTGAAAAACTGAAAGAGAAAGTTGTGGGGGTCCAAATGGGATAGGTGGGTGGCCGCCAACATCCACCTAGATCACAGGGTCTATGTCAATCATCGACAAGCAACCCCATCCCCTTATGTGTCAACTTAATAGTTGATTTTAATGTTTTCGTTATAATGGATAGAGTCCGACCCCACAATGTCTCAATTTCTTGGTTGATCTTTAAGTGTTCATTACAATGGGCCAATTCGCCTACACTACATGTCAATTTGATGGTTGATTTTTAAATTTTTCTTACAATGTGTCAAGTTGTCTTAAGTTAAAATATTAAAGTTTTTATACTCTTAACATTTGAAAAAAAAATTACTCTTAATATAATGACTCTTTCATTTAGGTATTCATTTAAAAAAAGAAATTAATCATAAAAAAATTCGATAATGCCATGATTAAGATATGTTGAAAACTTAAAGTTTAATGTAGTCATAGATCTTTGGTTTTAATTCCATGGTTGAAAAGTTGTCAAAATTTCAAGGTTTTTCTGAGTCATGGTATTTTTTCTTTAATGTTATGGTTGAAAACAATTATAAGTATTTTATTTTTAACATCATGGCTTAAAATTGTTGGAATTTTAAGGCTTTTCAGAGATGTGATGTTTTATTTTTAATGTCATCCCTGAAAACCATTGGAATTTTAAGGTTTTTTAAAGTTCTGATATTTTATCCTTAACGCCATTGTTAAAGAATGTTGAAAATTTACCTTGAAAAATAGGCGTTATTACAGCATCAACACTTTTATTTTCAGTGTTTTTTGCACAAAAAAATTGGTTTTTATTGACTTTTTCTGCAATTTTTAAAAAATGTTGAAAATTTACCCTAAAATTCGTTTTCAGGTTGTTTTTCATGTTTTTTTGCTAGAGTTTTTGTTTTGAGTTTATGGTTCTCATTTGGTAGTTTATATTATTGGTAAGAGTGGCTAAAGGATAACCCTTAGGTGTTTCCATCCCCTAAGGGGAAGTAACATTTGGTGTTAGTGAATAATGATGGTAACAAAGAAGAGAAGTTTTCATTGCCAAGTGCAATGGTTAAGGGGTCCAACATGATGGTCATCCACATCCAGAGTGCATAGATATGAGGAGGGAGCAATCATGAATGCATGAGATATTACCTTGGCCTTGTTTTTCCACCCTTCTTGTGCGCCTTTTACTTTGTCTTGATTTTTTTTGTATTACTGCTCGTAGTTCAAAGAGTTAGAGTTTATTTTGTATGGTGTAGCAATTATATTACCCCTTAATGATGAGGCAACTCATTGCTCATCGGGGTTGAGACATGCAGGGCTTCCTTTTATGATGTATACGAGCAAAAAGTGCTTAGGAACGAAGGATGGCCATAATGAATGAGGTAGAGCTCATGCTAGGCTTCTTTCCACACGCTAATGTGTATGTCCCTACCATCTTTTGCATTTTGATTTTCTTTTATTTAATTTTGTGGCTATAATATCTTTTTCCTTTTCTTTTAGCTGCATCAACCTCTGATGGCAAAGTTTTGGGCCCTACCCAAATATGCAAATGTATGGCAACCAAATCCCAAAGAACCAATGGTCAGTTGAACCTGAAGAATGGAGGCGAACTTTGGGCTTGTAATGTAAGATGGAAAGTGGTATGAAATAAGGATAGATGGAATACATTATCTCAATCACGACTTCCAGAGTAGTGCCCCTCCTATATCCATTGGGGTATTAGGGGAGGTCCCTTTGGATTAGAATTGAAGATTAAGCCCCCATTAAAAGTGAAGGTACAAGGTCATGGTCAAACTCCCTCTTTCTTCTAGTTCACCTCATAATCCATATCAAAAGCCAAAATAGAAACAAGCACAAGCACCCAATTGCAAAATGAATACAATAACTTTTGTTTGGAAGCCCACCTTTTTCCATGTGATTCCTGTTAGATGGGCAAGAAGCATGTGACTAATGCAAGTTGTGGAGATATAATGGCACATCATCAATTAGTGGTGGTTGTCAGAGGTTGCATGGTTGGCGAACTGGATGTGAAGAATGGGAGAAAATTTCTCCCATACGATCACCCACTTTGGTGGGTAACAAGAACCAATCCCTCTATGTACCTTGATGTTAGTGGTGTTGATTGTTGAACTCCTCTATCATGATCCTACTAAAAATGTACCCATCACTCGAACAAAATCTTGAATTGACATGCTAGGCATTTTCTATCTTATTTTAATGCTTAGAGAGTGATATTGATGCTAAAAATCCCAATACAAGCAAAGACTTTGATGATATGCAAGTATTTGTTGTAGCGCGATTTTTTTTAATGCTAGAGGCCATTTAGGTCTTATTCGTTGATGTATTTTCCGTTCGGAAATGGTTTGCACTCAGTGTCATTTTGGTTATGTGCACCCCTACATGCTATATAAATGAGAACTTTTGCTTATTTGTGCATAAATGATTTGGATTCATATGGATGCACATAGATATATATGTTTTTCTTTAAATTTGAAAATTTTATGTTTTTTGCTTGACCAATTTTTTTGGTTAAGTTTTTTTACTGGTACCAGATACGAGGGTTTACCGGTTCGATGACCCATTCAATTGTGATAACATTGGTATGAAATGCCTGAATTTTCAAAGCTATTTAAATTGCCCCAAATATTGAATCTCGTAATTTTCTAAGATAATTTTCTTTGATAAAATTTTCTCAAGAAGAAGATTTTAACACTAAAGCTTTTACTCTCAATGTAATACTGTCACGGATAATATTGATAATTGATGGCATGGGAGCTCAGATGATAGTAAATAGTAGAATTTTAATTGATACTTACAAAATATTAAATGATAAACAAAAAATGGAGAAACATAGTTAGACATGATGTCCCTATATACCTTTATAGGGAAGGCCATGCAATGTGAAAAACATCATGTTTCGAAGAGTAGAACAATATATCATATATTTGGAAAATATAATAATATATCGTAATTTGGACAATGGAATAACATACCATATTGGGAAAAGATGGAATAACACATTTTATTGTTCATCTAATATGCTGTTCCATTCCATATCAATTGAACCTTTTCTCAGAAAGGAATGCCGAAAAGAAAAAGCTCCTCTGCTCTAACGATCAGGGATAAGACTAAGCATGCAGATTAGTGCTAGCTCCAAAGACTCACTATTGTGTCAAAAGTTGCCCAGAAACAAGCCTCATTCCTTTCAGACTCGTGCTATTTGGGTGTAGACCATGGAGCTTCAATCGACAGTTTAATACTCTTATCAACCTCAACAGTGAATCAACGTGTGGTTGGCTATGTGTTCTGTGTGAGAAATGAGAATGAGGAGAACGATATTTTGTGACTGCCAAAACAGAGAATCTGCTGTGTGTGTCTGTAAAGCCAAAAGTAAACTAACAATAATCAGAACAAACTGAATAAGAGTTTATACATATAACTTGTCAAATACAAAAACAGCATGTTATTATCACAGATTTTTGGGCACAACAGTGTCAAAAATGAATAGAAATTAACTGAATAGAGCTTTCATTCATTTCATGTCATACACTTTCCTACCATTCAAGGAATGCGCATAAAGATAATTGAATAGAACTTTGCATTCGGTTATCGATTTGGCTTTCAGACATCTAAGCTTCCTACACGATGACGTGTAAAGCTTAACGAGCTTTAATTGTATCACTATTCAAAACAATTAGTAAGATTAGTTGCTGCAAAAAGGAGTGCCTTTCGCCAAAAAAATATTAAAAAGTACTTATCCTGTCACTAAAAGACCAATAGGATGTTTTTGTGACTGCCATATGAAGTTTAAATCCACTCTTTGTTAAGTGCCATAACTGCGGTCTCCTGCGTCCCCAAGACCTGGAATAATAAATCTGAAATGCCAATGAATATAGAAAACAATTTAGAGACATAAAGCAAATACTGAAAGTTCAGAACTACTTCATTACGTAATAACTTTGAAGTTTACAGCTGAAAATTACAAAAAAGCTTGGCTTTTACTGAGCAAGCACAAAGAAAATCTAGTGAGCAAGCGGATACCCGTTTTCATCCAGACCAGGATCAATAGTTCCAGTATAGACATGAAGCCTGCATCAAGCAGAAATATTGTTGAACTCACTAGAATGAATCTTTTTTTCGATAATACCAACTCAAACTTGATGGCTTACCCAGGAAATTTATCACTTAATTTTTGAAGTGCAGGGGAAGCAGCCACAGCCGAAACCTAGAACCCAAAAGCATCCTTTATTCAATTTTGTATATATTATATACTGATGATGTAAAAATTTAAGCCAGAATACACTATACTTCATAAGATCCATAGCATCTAGGATACTAGTTCCTTCTCTTATGAAACAAGCGACAAAATCAAAAGACTCAAATTAGATAACTACCACACGTGTATCTTTGGGATCAATTCCCCTGTCCTTCAGTAGATCAATTGTGGCAACAATTGTCCCACCTGGAGAAACATTTACAAGTTGGTTGTGGATTACAGAGATTTGAAAATGTACAGAACCCATACAGGAGGTAGAGACGTGATTTCATGCATCCAAAAAAAGGGTGTTTAATAGAATGTGTAAATTATACATACCAGTTGCAAGCATTGGATCAGCTACAAGCACACGAGAACCCTCTGGAAATCTTTCTGGCAGTCTGATGTTCATATAGATATTAAATATCAAGGTATTTAACAATTAAGAGAATACAAAATAGGATGGTTTCCTATTATAAGATATAATGGATGATACACCAAGTTATAAAAATACCTCAAAGACAAATAACTTTATAACATATCCCAGTTAGGCTTATGCTTCATGTTTCCTAACAAAGGTTTTTCTTTTGCTGTGTACTACCAGTCCCAAAGCTGCTTGGGAGCGGGAGCAGAAGCAGGTGTGGGGAGCAACATTTTCAAAGGCTCCTGGGCCAGGAGCGAATTTTTATATAACATATATTTTTATATATTTTCATGCATATATGTCAACAAAAGCATGCAGAATGATGAATTAGATATAAAAAAGCATAAAAACATAGATTAAACCATATAACATCAATCATCTAAAAGTTGTAATGTTCATCAACCACACGTCAACAAGTTACATGTTACAACATATCAAGTCTCATGATTAATCCATCTTAAAGTTTCAAACATTCAAAATTCCATATATAACATTAGCCATCACTAAAGTTGTACTTATAACCATTACTAAACTATAACAAAGAATATCAAACATGAAATGAAATGTTTCGAATTTGAACTTCCATGAAGCATAGCATCATATTCATAATTCACTACCAATGAGTTTTAATTGCCAACTTGACACTTCAAACTTAAATTGTCATATATTGTTTACAAAAAATATCATAATCAATATGAAAGAGTCAACAGTTATAAAAACTACTAGAAACTAGAAAAGACAAGTAAGAAAAATTTCTAATTTCTTTTCTCGTGGTCAATTGGGAGTCTCCAACCACATAGTCAGACGACCATGTCCAAAACCAAAAGGCACATGACTTCCACTTGAAGCTATAGATGGAGGTGGTGGCAACAAAGCTTGTGGAACTCGAGCACTGCTACTAGATGATGGGGGTGGCATGGTTGTTGTTGTTGCTGTTGCTGCTACCACTTCATCATCATCTTTCAAAAGTTCTTGCAATTCTTCTAATGTATAGCTTTGTCCTCCAAATTATCTTCCTCTAGGTTGTTGTTCCAAGTCATATATGATGTATCCGCATGAGCTCACTCACAATAATGTGTCAACAACCTCAAGTTGTAGTGCACAAAAACCAAGCTTTCTACCCGGTTTTCATTGAAGCATTTTCTTCTCACATTTTGGATGAAGCTATAGGTGCTCCAACACCTCTCTATAGACGAAGTATTAACAACCTATGAAAGCACTTTTATTGCCAATTTTGCCAAAGGTCCCCTCTAGCCATACATGTCCCACCATGTGACAACATCCATTCTGTCCCTATCTTCCATTGCATGCAAAGAACCAAACAATTCAGTTTGACTAAAGTATGTGCCTAATTCTCCATGCAATCTAGCACACTCCTCCCTGTCAAAGACCAACTTGTCTAATGCTGCCATATACCCAATTTGTTCCTCTGGATCTATATGGGTTTTGGTCCTAACCCCACCTCAGGTGCAGGTTTTCCCAACCAAGATGGAGAGTAGTATTTTGGCATAACAATATACGCCAAGGCATGTAGTGGAACATTAATTTTATCCCATCGTGCACACACATACTTGTAAATATGATCATACAAGTTGGGATCTTTTGGTTAAACAATAGCTTTTATTTGCCCAACATGTTATCCATCTACTCATACACTGTGAAAATTCTTTGAAATGCAACAACTGGAATTAATTCTTCTAACTGATAAATTAATTATGCAATTTATTTTGTTACAGCAAAATAACAAATTATTCACACTGCAATTTCTTCACAATTAAAATAAACGTTGTGGTAATAAAATTGTTCGAAACTGAGAAATAATAGCACACACAAAAATTGTGACACCATTATTTTTGAACAAAAGTCCCCGAAAAAACCCAATGTGGGAAAACCAGTGCAGCAGTGAGGCTTTTTATTATTATGCAGCAGCAAAATTTCTGAGTACAATAAAATGCTTCAAAACTGACGATTTTATCCAAGAGAAATACTGGCAAAAATACACTGAGGGATTTTACCCTCTCTGAACAATCACGACACTTGACTACCTTTGAAAAGCAAGTTGTCCACCCTGCTCTACACAGGCCCTGCATCACTTCTACGCAGATCCTCGCACACTCAGCACAGAACGCCTGCAAATCAAGTCGTCCTGCTTACTGCTAACTGGGAAGTTGTCTCTCCGACACTCTGGAAAATCTTCCCAGGCTCTCGAACTGAAAATGTCCTTCCCCTCAGCCAAATCGAATTGCTCTGCTGAAGCAACTGCATAGTCCCTACACTGCTTCGTGAAGAATAATTTCGACCTCCTCTCTCTGACTATTCGAAACTGGAAACTCCTCCAGAATACTGCTATATTGCCCCTCTGCCACCTGGTAGGCTGGTACTAGACCTACTGGCTTGATTTCTCCTCTTGAATCCCCTACACTTGAAAATCGAACTACTTAGATCACTGAGTATTTGCACTGGTGTGACACCTACATCCCTTCTGGCTCGAATTCTCTTCCTAGCTAAATCTCTGCACTTTAGGAAATTCGATCTACCAAGGAATATGCACTACTGGTGTGTTCTACATCTACCCATAGACCTCTTCTTATAATTTCCAATTGGAACTCCAACAATCACAATTAAAACTTAATCAATGGTTGAGATCATCTCCAAGTTGATCTATATGAGCTTCTAAAGAATTCTCACATTTATTAATTAATTACTATTAATTAACCATTTTTCCTAAGTTAAACCTAAGGAAACTTTTAATTATGGTCAATTAATTTAATTGAGCCATCTCTAGGTGGAATTTCCAGAAACGATTTTTGAGTTTTGGAGAACTCCTATGTTTTAGCCTTGTTACACCTATTTTGTCACAATTCCAAGGAAGTAGTTGCACAAAAATCTTCAAAGCTCAAAATCATCAACGAGCCAGTTCTTATGTTATTGTAAACCCAATTTTTGCAAATTGTAATGTAAATGATGCTAATACAATCGTTTAATTATGTAACAACCTAGGTAAGCCTATGATTTTGGCAACAAATTTTGTCCTAGGAGATTTTTCGTCTCACCGATCTATGTGTGTTTCTAAACATGAATAATCGATAGAGCTTTTCCCTCTAGCATAACCCCAAAGCTAGGGTGGAATTTATTATCAAAGTCTTAGATGAGTCCTAGTGTTCTTAGCCGAGTCTATTGTAAAAGTGATTTGGGAATAATTTAAGTTATTTGGCTAAATTATTTTATTACAGATCACTTGGCCTACTAGATCATATTGAGTCGCAGAATTGGATGAAAATTATGAGGGTCTATAACAAACGGGTTTGCCCCCCTTGAGGGTTGAAATATAATTATTTGATGTAAAAATATTTTAGTGCATGGTCCCTTGCAATGAGAAACCATCACTAAAGTATTTGAGGGTGGAAAAATAATTAATCCACTTAGGTGTCAATTAATTAATTTTGGCAAAATAAAAATTAAATCCTAAGCCAAAAAATTAATTGATTTAGAGTCAATTTTATTTCTTGAGAAATTAATTTCTCCGAGTGGAAAATGACCAAAAAAATCATGGGTCATGAAAAAATCAATTTTTGGAGATCTCCCACCAAGGAAAAAATGGATTTTAAAAAAAAAATGAGCCCTTAGACCTTGATGGTTAAGTCAAAGTCAAATTTTTGAGGAAATTAATCCAAATAAATATTTATCGACGATCAAGATTATTTTGACAGGGATCAAGTCAACTAACCATTACCTTGAAGGATTTATCTATAAATTAGAAGCCATTTGTTTTTCAAGACACAATGATAGTGACTCTGGTCTATGTTACCGCTCAAAGTAGCAAGGGTCCTAGGAGGGGATTGTATAGAACAACTACTAGGTCAAGGGGCAACAATGGAACTATAGCCCAATGTTATCTCAGCTAAGGCTCCTTGCTCTTTACGGACTTTCACCGATGGGACGAGACCTGTATAAGAGGAATCATAAAAAAAATGGATCGATGATCGGATAAGGCGTGATTCCTAAATCCTATTCACAAGAGAAACACAATTAAATAGCTTGCTTGAGAAAGTAGGTGACGGGATCTCTAAGAAAACCTATGAGAATACCTTGGCCTAGGGTTAGAGGATATGCCTTGACAAGGGGCTTCCTAGACTTAAGGATCCTTATGGAGAAATGGATTCTATGTAGTCCTTGTAGAATTTGAGTTATAAAGTTGCGGGACCGCAAAGAACCCAAGTGGACCCAAACTAGATCAAGGGTATGGAATTGATCGACCAAAGAGGGGCTTGACCTAGTTAGGGAAGAGAATAGGATCAAAGAACTAATTTTCTTTTGAAATTTGAATGCGATGATCCAAATGAGGACATTAACCCAAAATAAGCCTAGGGAGAGAAATGATCCTCGAGCTAGGGCTTGCGATATCTCAAGATTCCACTGTCGGATTGTGCTCAAATTTGGCGGACCCCTTGAGAAGACCCCAACGCAGTTGTGGACCAATTTTAAAGATGTTTCAATGGCTACAAAATATTTCGTGTGATACCCTAGGAGACCTTCTAGGGTTAGGCCTAGAATTGGGAAAAGTGAAGAAAAGAGAGAAATTTGACCACCAAAGGGATACGAGGATCAAGATACACATAGATCAAGAATTTTGTGTGCTAAGGAACCCTAATTGATTTTCGCTAGCCTCTCCAAAGGCAACAACTAGGTCAATAGGGATTTATACTTCAAATTTGTCAAAGAGATAAAGTTTCGAGGTCTTTCAACCTAAGAGGTGTCTCTAGGAACATTCACCCACTCTCTTCAAGTACAACGCATGCATTAAATCACTTATTCAAAGTTCCCAGAAAAATTTCGCATTTACTTTAACCCATACAAGAATAATGATAATCATAACATGCAATAAAGCAGTGAAATAACAAGAATAGCATCAAAATTTGACTTACATGAGAGAGAGAATATATCCATTCATCAACATTGCATTAGAAAGAAGCTCCAAAACAATAGCGAAAATCTAAGCATCATAGTGCATCAAGAAAGCTCCAAAAGTTTACCCAACAAAAAGTGTGAAAATCTCTAAAGAGAAACTAATCCAATCCAAGTGATGATGATGAAAATGAATCACCTCACTTCTATTTATACAATCACTAACGAGTTCTAATTTGACCTAATTGAGCCCCAAATAATAAAATAATGTGCAATAATAACATTCCTTGATGACAAACCCACCAAGATAGCTCAATAACATAATAATAAGCCTCTCAAGAGGGTAGAATGATCAATAAAGTGAGTTGTTGGGCCTTTGAGGAGGCCTAATGAAATCTGGAGTGCCATGATGTGAGAATGGACCTCAGACATAGTGGGCAAGGGGTTGACCCCTTGTTTCCCAAGAAAATCTCTATGGTGCCCCAAAGTGGGTTCGAGGGGCACAAAGACATCATCATGGGTCTCTAAGTGGATTGAAAATGCATGTAAACCATCTGTAAGGGCTAGGATGATGTCATAATCTCTCATCTGATCCCCAAATCATCTGCCGAATGCATTGTGGGAAAAGTCGGGAAAAAAATCGGGATTAAATCCTGATTTTTCGATTTTTTTGGCTGGCGGATTAAATCGGCCGATTTTTTGCCAATTTTTTCCCAGTCGAAAAAGTCGGGATTAAATCGGGACTTTTTCCAAAAAATCGTGGTATTTTTTTAATGATTTTTTTTGTTTGAAAAAATCGGGATTTTATTGAAAAAGTCCGGATTTTTTAAAAAATGAATATTTTTGTATTTTTTTTTAATTTTGCCGACTTTTTCGAAAAACTCCCGACTTTAACGATTTTTTCAACTTTTGGACCCTTGCCGATTTAATCCCAATTTCAACTTTTTCCACATTCGCCGAATGTATGGTGCAAATGTAGAGTCGGAGGGGCATGGTGAACTAGATGCATCATCCTCATCCAAAAGGTGGAACACGAGCAATCAATGAGTGGTGTTGGGGATCCATGAAGTACTCTCTACTATGGTGGAGAACAATGGCTCTCAACACTCACCCTACAAGTGCCAATGTGGCGCTCTAGAGGACTAAGATCCTATATACGGAGACCAAGCCCCAAATCGAGACCCACCTGCAATCCTACATAAGATCCAATGCATCCTTTTGCCCTCCAATACAACAAATCATTAGAATAATAAAGTAAAAGAGCTTACAAGTCATGGAATCAATGGGGCATTTCATGGTGGCATGCCCTTCCATAGTGGGCTTTGGCACATACAAGTGTCTCTAGGCTCAATAGGGGGTTAATCAAGTACCTTATTAGGTGATTTGAACCTATAGTGACATGTCCATGGTACGTCCCTCAAGTGGTAGGTGGCACATAATAAAGTAATGGAACATAGCAGAGATCAGAGGAATCATCTAGACCACATGTCATGGTACATGGGTAGCTATAATAAGGGAAACCCACACTTGGGTATATGAGTGTAGGAAGGAGAAAATCGTAATACATGAGTTACCTCGACCTTTGTTTTTCCACCGTTCTTCATATGCCTTTTGCTTTTAATTGATTTTCTTCATAATTGCTCAGGGCTCTAGGGGATGAGAGCATGTTGTGTAATATATAGCAATGGATACCCCCTCAAGGTGGGGCAATTCATCGCCCACCAAGGGTTGGGACAATCATTGGTTCCTTAATGACGGAGGGAGCTCATCTAGGGCCCATCGGAACCAGAGTGATGGCCATGGATAAGAGGTAGAGCTCATGTTTGGCTTTTGCCCACATGCTAAATTTGTATGTCCCGACCATCTTTTGCATTTTGTGATACATTTTTTGTTGAGAGCGACCAAATTGTGCTTCCTCTTTTCTTTTTAGCTACATCAACCTTCGGGGCATCATTCCAGGCCCAACCCAAGGTGTGGGCAAGGGTAGGGGGAGGCTAACCCTATGTGGACCCGGCGGACATATGTGAACAAATGTCCCCGAAAAAATCCAACTTAGGAAAACCAATGCAACAGTGAGGGTTTTTATTATTATGCAGCAATGAAAATCTAAGTATAGCTTGGATGCTTGAAACTGGCAATCCATAGCAAGAAACACTGGGCAAAATTATTGAAGGGAATTTACCCTTCCTCCCCCAACAAACCCGACACAAACTGCCTACAAAAAACTCGACCCCCTGAAGATTTTGCTTCACCCTCTACGCTAGAATACATAGTCACTATGACGTCTAGCCTCTCATTGGTCTCTATCGAAGTCATTTTGCCTTATGCTACTGAGAAATTTGTCTCTCCGACCCTTTGGAACCTCTGCCTAGCCTCTATATTTGAGAACGATTTTCTCTCCAGCAAATCGAATTGCCCTCTCTGAAGCTGTTGCGTAGAGCTTTGCGCTGTGAAAATTTCTAGATAGAAATCCAATTGCAGTGACTGATATTATTTCTTCTACTTATTAATTTAGAAAAAAGTTACTGTGTTTCTACGGCAAATATCGAAATAAATTCTAGTGCAGCAATCACAATTAAAATATTGCAAAAAATAATGCAAGGAAAAATACTAGCACAAATACAATCACAATGACAGTTATTTTTGGACATTTGTCTCCGGAAAAACCTGTTAGGATATTCCGACACATAGGAAATAGTTAAGTATAACTTGGTCTAGTGTAGAGTTAGGTAAAGTGTATTCCTTTACTATATACATTTGTAACTTACAATCCGACGATCACGATATGTTCTAGACATGAAGTGATCCAACGGTTCATTCTCTCCTCAGTATTACTGACACTTGATCTATGGCTTAACACCCGATTGGTCCATGATCTCTATTTAAAGAGGCAGGGAGGGTCATTTGTAAGGTGACTGTTCATGAAGAGCAACTTAGTAAATTTTTCTTTCTTTTACATTAAATAAATTACCTGAAGTGGCCGCGTTGGCTTAGGCCGTGGACTGTTTCCCTCTTTGAGGGTTTTAAACCACATCAAGAATACTAGTGTATTGATCTATGATCTGTTTGTGAGCGGTGTCCTTTGGTGTTCTATCTGAGGAACTTACCCTATAAATTCCTACATGGTATCAGAGCTATTTGAGGGCCGCATTTGTTGGTGATCCAAATCGAAAACCGGTACAACTGCATCTGATTGTCGTTTCTCAGATCCACTTTTTCTGACCGCTTTCGGGCCGAGAGGATTGCGCTATTGTGTTAGGAATATCTGTTCCAGTGAGAAACCCCTTTCATTTCACGTGAAAAGGTTTCTGATAGCCCTAGCTACGTCACTTTTAAGATCTGGAGGTATACAGTCTTTACTTGCAGTTTTAGTTATTTACCTCTCTGTTTTCTATTACCATATCTATACCTTTCATTTTTGCGTATGCTCTTTCTATTACCAGATCTATACCTTTTATTTTTGCATATGCTCTTTGCCCCGCAACTGACTCTGTGCAACCTGAGTTATCAGAAACAAAAAAGGAGGGATTTTTCTCATGCGTATGCTCTTTTCCGCCGCACCTTAGTGTGATCTTGGAAAATCATAAACATTGAGGAAAATATTTAGTTTTCAGCAAAAGCTAACTTCAAGCCATAAGGTTTGGTTTTTTTGTATGTCTGTGTTGGGTTGTGTGGTTTTTTGTTTTGTAGGCAAAAAAGGTTTTTTCAAGTAAGCACACACCCCAAAGCTCCAGTGACTAGTAAAGAAAAATAAATAAAAAACTCCCTTTCTCTTTTCCAAAAATTACTAACCTTTTAAACTAGCTCACTTGGTCCAAAGTTACTTTATGAGAATAGAGGTCTTGAGTTCAAGTCTTTCTTTTTGTTGAGTTACTTTTTCAAAAAACACATGTACTTATGTTTTAAAGTTACTTTATATAAAAGTGTTCTCACCCATTAAAAAAAGTGAGTCACTTATAATTCTAAAGTCTCTTTACCTTTTATTCAAGTTACAATTTAGTGAGTAGCTCATAAAATACCATTGTAAAAATGACTCACTTATTAATAAAAGTGGGTCACATAAAATTTTTTTTTAAGTGAGCTAATTAGATTAAGTCTGGAAAGGGGGGCGGAATTTTTTTTAAATATAACATTATCAATCACTTCCGCACATTCACGTCAACATCTTCAACAAATTTTCTTAAAAAAACCATAACTTCTTCCTCCGGAAGCTGTTTTCAGAGCCGTTTTTTTTAATCAGCCTAATTTTTCGAGATCTTTCCATTGGAACACTTAGTTTCAACATCTACAACGTCAGTTTCTGTTAAAATAGAAAGTCCATGCCAAGTTATTCTTGACAGCACCAACTACTTAATGTTGGTCCTACATTGTGGATTTACTTAGAAGTAAAGGTCTTTACAGACTAGCCTCAGGCCAAGAAATTGAACCTAAATATGAAGATAAGGTAGCCAAATGGGAAAATAGGCAAGAACAAGCACGTGGGTTGATAGGATGTCTATTTCTCCAGACCTTAGATTCCATATCGCAGAACTTGATACCCCTAATGAAGCAATGAAACAACTCACTAAAGTTTTTGGAATTGAAAATGAAATTAGAGCCCATCAACTTGAAAATGAGTTGCTTACGTTGGACCCCAATAATTTTTCTTCCATTAAAGATTTTTTGTCCAAGTTCCAGACCCTTAGACTTCTCTTGGAAGGTGTTAAGGTTAAGAAAGAAGATGGTAGCCTTATCTATTCTATTCTTACTAAGTTGGGACCAACCTACTATGTGTTTCTTTCCACCTTTCATTCTACTAGAGAAGCATTTATTTCTCAAGGACAAGACTACAAGTCCCCCTCTTTTGATGCCTTTTGTGATTCTTTAATAAGAGAACAAGAAAAACTCTTACATCTTGGTCTTCTTAATCTTGGAAACTCTTCCAAGAAAGCCTTAGCCGCCCAGCAACAACCAAATTCAAACAATCCTAAGAAGTAGTATCCTAGAAAGGATGGTCCTAAACCAAACAAGGGTCCTAAGCAATTTCAGTCTTGAAATGAAAAATCAATTCAACAAAATTATAAGGCAAATAAAAATAAAGGGAAGAATACTGATAGGAATTGCAACTTTTGTAATCGAGATGGCCACTTAGAATCCAAATGCTTTAAGAAGATGGAAGCCTTGGAAGCATAAATGAAGAAACATAACATCCATTTGGAGCATTCCTCAACTTCATCTTTAGGAATAGCACTTTCTACATCTGGTTGTCAAGCATATCGGTCTATTTATGCACTAAATGTATCTTCTTCTTCTCATTCTCATGAGTGGCTCATTGCTTCTAGAGCTTCTTATCACATGGCCAAAAACAAAGCCACGTTTTCTTCTTTAAATGATTGTAACACCAAAAATATATATGTTGGTGATGATAGATCTCCTAGTGTTGTAGGCACTGGAACTGTTCATCTAGACAATGGTCAATTTAATGATGTATTATGTGTTCCAACCTTATCCTGCAACCTTTTATCTATATATCAGATAACTCATTCAGGTGATGGTAAAATCGTTGAATTAGCGATTTGGTCACTTAAACTATCACTCCCTTCAAAATCTATGTAAAGAAAATATGGTGACAGGCCTTCCTATGGTATCTTGCAGAGATGGTGTGTGTTCCGGGTGTGTACTCGGAAAACATCATCAGGATAGTTTTGAAAAATGTGCCTCTTGGCACGCCTCAACCCCTTTATAACTTGTGCATAGTGATTTATGTGGTCCACTTCCAGTTGTTTCATTCTTTGGCTACAAGTATTTCTTAAATTTCATTGATGATTTCTCCAGATGCACTTGGGTATACTTCCTAAAACTCAAGAGTGAAGTATTTAACATGTTCTTGGTCTTTAAGGCCTTTGTTGAGAAACAATCTGGACACCAAATTCTTAAGCTAAGATCTGATAATGGCGGAGAATATGTTAACAACAAATTCATCAACTTTTGTACTGAGAATGGAATTCAAATGCAACATATTATTTCGTATACTCCACAACAAAATGGTGTAGATGAAAGGAAGAATCGAACCTTAAAGGAAATAGCTAATTGTATATTTCAATCTAAAGGACTTAGTCTTAATTTTTGGGCAAAAGCAATTAATTGTGAAAATTGCATAGTAAATCGCACTCCTACTAAGGTTTTAAAGAATATCACTCTAGAAGAAGCATGGAGCTCAATTAAACTAGATGTAAGTCACTTTCATGTTTTTGGAAGTGAAGCATGGGCCCATATTCCAAATGAAAAACATAAAGCCTTAGAACCTACGAGTGAAAAATGTATTTTTGTTGGATATTCTGAAGATGTCAAAGGATATACACTTATTCCACTTAAGTCCAAAAATGTTATCATTAGAAGAGATGTAAAGTTTTCTGAAAATACATCAGCCTACGAGCCTAGTTCAATGGATGTGCCACCTCTCTCTATCCCTTCTATTTCTGAAAATATTTCTTCTTCAAATGATGACAGCGAGGATGACAATCCTCCCCACCTTCTCAGGATCCTCCTTTAGCTCCTCAACTTCCAAAACGGTTCCGTGCTACTCGGGATGCAGTAGGTGCTCTTGCAAGTGATCCTACAAATCATCGACGCACACGTTCTCAGTTCGATAGAGCCTCTTCTTTACTTGCTCAACCTTTAGTGAATTATGATCCTGACACCTTTGCAAAAGCGTCATGCCATCCAGATTGGGACACATCTATGAATGAAGAATATCGTTCATTATTGGCAAATGATACATTGGATCTTGTTCCTCTTCCAAAGGGACGAAGACTTGTTAGATGCAAATGGGTTTACAGAACCAAGTTTGGACCAGATGGAAAAGTTGATAAACATAAAGCTCGTCTTGTTGCTAAGGGTTTTTCAAAAGTTGAAGGCATTGACTATACTGAAACCTTCTCTACTGTTGCCAAAATGAACTCTATCTGCCTTGTTCTTTCCCTTGCCGCCTCTTTCAGATGGGAAGTCCATCAGATGGATGTTAAATTTGCCTTCTTGCATGGGGACTTGCATGAAGAAATTTATATGGAACAACCTCCTAGCTTTATACAAACAGACTCCAAACTTGTATGTCAGCTTAAGAAATCCCTTTATGGTCTCAAGAAAGCCCCTCGGGCTTGGTATGCCAAAATGGATAGTTTTCTTTTAGATACTGGCTTTTCTAGGTATCATTCTGACAATACTATCTACACTAAGAAAGTGGGTAAGTCTCTTATCATTATTGTTCTTTATGTTGATGATATTATCCTTACTGGTAGTGATCCCAACCTTATAAACCATGTGAATTCCAACCTTAAAAAGAAGTTTGAAATGACAGACTTAGGACACTTGCATTATTTTCTTGGTCTTCAAGTCTTGCAATTCAAGGAAGGTATTTCCCTTTCCCAGTCCAAGTATGCCTGTGATATTCTACACCACTTTCACATGGAACACTGTAAGCCAACCCCTTCTCCCTTTCAGTCTAGATCCAGACTATTAGTCACTTGTACTTCTCCTGAAGTTGATGCTACCTTATACCATCAACTTGTAGGAAAACTTTTGTATCTGACCCATACTCGTTCTGACCTTTCCCTTGTTGTTGGCCTTATTGCTTGGTTTATGCAAAACCCACATGAAAGTCATTGGAAAGTAGCTAAAAGAATACTTCGTTATGTTTGAGGTATAGTTCAGTTTGGGATTCATTACAGTGCAGAAGCATCTCCTCTATTGGTTGGTTTCACTGATTCCGATTGGGCTGGTGACCCTGACAATCAAAAGTCTACTGCAAGTTATGTCTTCACTCTTGGTTCTGGACATATTACATGGGCTTGCAAGAAACAAAGTGCCATTTATCTTTCTTCAGCAAAAGCAGAGTATCATGGCATTGTAGAAGCTAGTAAGGAAGCCATGTGGCTTCATCATATCCTGTTAGAGTTTGGCTTTCAGCAGTAGCATCCAACTACACTTTGGTGTTAATATCAAAGTGTCGTTCAACTATGCAAAGATCCAATCCAACAATAGCGTAGAAAACACATTGAACTACTCATGCACTTCATCAGAAATCTCATTCATGACCATGTTCTTGAAGTGCAATATTGTTCAACGGATGATCAAGTTGCAGACATTTTTACAAAGGCTCTCACAGAGGCGAAGTTTACTAAACTTTGATTTATGGTTGGAGTTGAGGAAGTTGTCACTAAGGGGGGGTAAGCTCTAATGCCTCCTTCCTTCTCCTATTGTGTCACATTTGTACATCCTTCAATCCTATCCGAAGTTGTTCTTAAGGGGGGATGTTAGGATATTCCGACACATAGGAAATAGTTAAGTATAACTTGGTCTAGTATAGAGTTAGGTAAAGTGTGTTTCTTTACTATGTACTTTTGTAACTTACAATCCGATGGTCAAGATATGTTCTAGACATGAAGTGATCCGACGGTTCATTCTCTCCTCGATATTACCGACACTTGATTCGTGGCTTAACACCTGATTGGTCCATGATCTCTATTTAAAGAGCATGGAGGGTCATTTTTAAGGTGACCGTTCATGAGAGAAGCTTATGTAAATTTGCTTTCTTTTATTAATAAATTGCTTGAAGTGGCCACGTTGGCTCATGCCATGGACTATTTCCCTCTTTGAGGGTTTTAACCACGTCAAGAATACTGGTGTATTGATCTATGATCTGTTTGTGAGCGGTGTCCTTTGGTGTTCTATCTACGGAACTTACCCTGTAAATTTCTAAATGAGGTTTTGGGGGGGATATCTATTACCTTGAAGGGAAAAATAGAAAAATCCTTTGCATGGAGTCTAGGAAATGCATCTAATAACCAAGAAAAATGGTATGCCTTATGGCAAGGATTAAATTTAGCTAGAAGCCTTTCAATTAGCAAAATGATTATGATAGTAGACTCCAAGAGTATCATTTACCACTTGAAACTGAACACAACTCCAACAAATTTGAGATTTATTTTAATCCATAAAGAATTATTGAGTGTCTAATCTCATTGATAAAGTATAAATCATTTCACATGCTAAGAGAATTGCATTCAAAACACAACAATTTTGCAAATCAAGCAGCAATGAGAAACTATGGAACCATGTGGGTTGATGGAACCTTGACTTTTTATTCGATTCTATGAAGGCCCTCCATAACTATGCTCCAACTCGAATAGACCCCACAATAAGGAGAAAAGCATTGGTAATCAATCAGACAGGTGGAGCGAGCAAACTACATGATGCGAAGGATGGAAGGGTGAGTGGCAAGGTGTCACGTGGAGGGTAGGTTTAGGTAATCTCATCCATAAATCCTTGTATTTCGTCCACCTTAGACTATACAAAGAATTTGGGTTAACATGTCTGATGCACTAGAGAAATAGATGAATTAAATCATTCATGCAGAACAAGGAGTTGAATTTGGTGCTTCATCATAATTCATCAATCAATAATAATGGGAGGAATTGGGATGATTTTTCTTGCCCAAGCACTGAAACATTTCATGTTGGCTCACTCAATTTGATGGGGAATTTAATTTTGTTTTGATATAGCAAGGATAAATTTGTATGGGATCCCATCCATCTTCATTCATCATAGTATGGGAGAATAAGTTGGGACAAAGACAAAATTCAAGTGGTAATTTAGATCCATCTACTAGTTAGTTTGCAGCCAATATTTTGGAGTTAAAGTAGGGTTAAAGGTGGCGAGAAGGTGACACGAGACAAAAACAAAAGAGGATGAGTAGCGAGGAAGGAAGCCATCAATGGGGAACTATGAGAACTTAAATAAATGTTCATAGCCCTCAATATGCAAGAAAAATAACTTGTGGCAGTTCTCTCTTTGAAAATATAAATCATGTCAGAGCACAAGATCTTGATCTAAATGCAGGTTGATGAGATTGATTACCTTCAGAAGAAACTGGAAGAAAAGAAGCTCGAGGATACTTGACCTACCACAACTCCAATCCCATCTTCATCATTAGTTAACTCAATTATCCACCCAGTAGTCGAGCTCAACCTAACAAAGCCCTTGGTAATTATGTACACATAGAAGGAAGAATTTGACTTCTATGTAGGATAAATTTATTTTGTTTGATAAATTTTGTAATGGGATTAAATTTTGTAAAATTGTAGTAGTTTACTATAGAATTTTTACTTACAAAACCCTAAGAACAACTGGTTATGGAAACTAGAGGAAGAAAAAGGTGAATAAAAGGCCATAGATAAGGATAGGTAGAAATTTGTGGCCTCTTAGGATCTGCTTGGAGTGTTATATAATCTCTATGTATTCTCTTAGTTTTTTCTAATATATTTTACCAGCTAGTGTTAAAAAAATCATGATCTTTTTATGATATTTTCCTCAAAAGGAAAGGAAATTGAGCTTAGAGGCATCCAAGGGAAACCCTCTAAAGTGATAAGGTCTAATATCATGAAAAAATTGCTAAAAATGAGATACCATGGTGTAATTGCATAATTGTGTTCATAATATGTTCAAGTTTCTATATCCTTTGCTCTAGTGGATCTCCAAAAAGCTATCAACAATCATTCCATGGTATTTATAGAGATGCCTAAGGGTCTTCCACCTGCTCAAGATCATGAACATGATATTCATTTTCAAGTTGGAAGTGTGCCACCTAACACTAGGTCTTACAGGTATCCATATGCACAAAAGAGTAAGATTGAACATATGGTTCAAGAAATGTTAGAGACTAGAATCATTCAAACTAGTGAGAGTGATTTCTCTTCACTAGTGGTGATGATTATAAAAAATAATGGTTCATTGCATATGTGTCCAAATTAAGACAACACAAAAAAATGACAACCAAAGATAAGTTTCCTAATCATGTCATTGATGAATTATTGGATGAATTGCATTGATCATTTTTCTTTGCTAACTTGTACCTCCATTTTGGATATCTTCAAATCAGAATGAGACAAGAAGACATTGCCAAAATAGCCTTTAGAACACATGAAGGTCATTATGAGTTTTTGGTTATGCCATTTGGACTTACTAATGTGCCTTCAACATTCCAAAGCTTGTTGAACTCTATTTTCAAACCATTCCTTAGAAAAATTGGGTTTGTATTTTTTGATAACATAGTAATCTACAACAAATTTTGGGAAGAGCGTTTACAACATGCTAATAGGGTATTAACAATATTGGAAGAGAAGAAACTATATGCAAAGCCTTCCAAGTGTCCTTTGGGGTTCAAGAAGTGGAATGTTGAGTCACATTATATCCCATGAAGGTGTCAAATTGTACCCAAACAAAATCAAAGCCATGGAGGAATGGCCAATTCCCAAGACCTTGAAGAAACTGAGAGGATTCTTAGGATTGACAAGCTATTACCTCAAGTTTGTCAAGAGCACCCCTAATAAAATTATTGAAGAAGAAAGTATTTTCTTGGGTAAAGAAGCAACCAAAGATTTTGAAAAACTTAAAGAGGTTATGTGTACAAGTCTCGTCCTAGCCACACCTAACTTCACAAAAACCTTCATTTTGGCATGTGATGCCTTAGACCATGGCATTGGTGCAGTTTTGATTCAAGAAGGAAGACCCATTTCCTTTAAGAGTAGTGAACACAAAGGAAATGAATTCCTCACACCAATATATGAAAAAGAAATTTGCCCATACTACATGAAATTAAAAAATGATGTCCATACCTAATAGGAAGACACTCCAAAGTAAAAATAGATTATGATAGTTTGAAGTACTTCTTGGAACGAATACTATCTCTAGAAGAGAAACAAAAATATGTTACAAAGACGTTAGGTTATAACTTTGAAATTATCTATAAAAGGAGAAAACAAAATATTTTGGTAGATGTACTATAAAGGAAAGAGGAGACATAAAGGGTTTATTATGTACTATTTCCATTCCACAGTTTGACTGGGTGGAAGAAGCAAGGATAGAATATAAGGAAGATGAGGAGTTATGAAAGATAATTCAACAACTATGGGAGGACCCCAATGCAGTAGAAAAATTTATGTGTAAGAATGATTTGTTGTGGTATCAAGATCACTTATACTTATGTAAGAATTTTCAAATCAAACATAAGTTCCTTTTGGAATTACACACTTCTCATGTAGGAGGACATTCAGGGTCCTTGAAAACATACCATAGGATCAAAAAATATTTGTTTGGAAAGGTCTTAAAGTAGAGGTGAAAATTTTGTGGTTAAAAGTATGTTATGCTAACAGAGTAAGGGTGAGACAATCAAGATATTGAGGCTCCTACAACCATTAGCCATACCAAGCCAATGTTGGAAAGAAGCTGTAATGGATTTTATTACAGGTTTACCCAAATACGAAGGACATAATGTATTTATGGTAATGGTGGATTGAATGACATAGCATGCCCATTTTGTATCTCTTTCTCATCCTTTTAAAGTAAGTATAATGGCAAAAAAAATCATGGAAACAATCCAAAAGCTACATGGAATACCTATGATTATTGTAAGTGATAGAGATCCAATTTTCATTGGAAAATTTTGCAGTGAATATTTTCTTGTTTGGGTACTGAATAATCTCACAACTCATCTGACCATCCTCAATCTAATGGGAAAATTGAGACTGCAAATAAATGTTTAGAAGGAAATCTACATTCATTTGCATCTAATACATAGATATAGCGGGTCAAGTGGTTTCCCTTGGAAAAAGGGTCGTACAAAACATCCTTCCATACTTCATAAAAAATATCCCCAATTATGGAATTTTATGGATATCATCCTCCATCCATCACATCACCCTTGAAATCTTAGACTATAAAGGTTCAAGCAGTGGAGGACCACTTAGGGCACCAACAAGAGGTTCTCAAGCTATTGAAGGACAACTTGGTTATAACACAAAATAGGATGAAACAACAAGCATATCAACATCATAGTGAAAGGGAATTTGAAGTGGGGGATTGGGTATTCATGAGACTACAACCTATAAATAAATGTATGTCAAGCAACAAAAGAAGGAAAATAAATTAGCACTGGGGTATTATGGGCCCTGTCAGGTTTTATAGAGGATTGGGAGTATGAACTACAAATTGGAGTTGCCTCAATCTTAATGTGTACATCCAATTTTCCATGTTTCTTACCTAAATAAGGTAATCAACGACATGATCCTAGTCTAAATTATTTTACCAAAGATTAGTGAAGAGGGGGAAATCATACTAGAGCTAGAAACAATCATGGAAACAAGGACTAAGCAACTTAGAAATCGAGCAATTACTGAGTACCTCATCAAATGGAAGAATCTATGAATGAAAGAGGTGACATGGGAAGATGAGTTGTTCATGTAGAAACACCCATAATTATTCAAGTGTTAAGGACAACACTTGTTTGAAGGGGAGGGGCATGTTAATCCCTATATAAGCCCCATACTAACCCTAAAACCCCTTATTAAGGCATATATATTGAGTTATTACATTTCTATTGTTATATTATTATGTCGGCTAGGACTTTTCATTGTACCATTTCATTATGATTGTACCCATACTAAGGAGATATGATCTTATGCTGATCAAATCTTATCTTATATGTTGTATTCATTGTAAAAGGATGTTTTCCCCTCGAAGTGGATTGTAATGATTGGTTACTTATCATTTGTAAGGCACATGATTAATAACAATAATGCACTTTCATACTATGAAAAAGTTCATGACAACTCTTTACCATTGAACAATACTTCATTGTGTGTCTTCCATAGAAGATAAAACACTTCAATATGAACAAACATGTAGGTAGATTTAAGCTGTAAAGTATAGAGGAGACACTCACATAATACAGGGACATTCCATGGAATGGAGATGGGTATGTATTGCTAACTCAAAGACTCAATCTAGGTTCGCACAGTATTGGCTAGGAATAAAATTGTAATAAATGTTTCAGGGTCTCAAAGCACTTGCATTAGCGACATTGCAAGATTTGTAGTCCTAAATATGCTATTTTTTTTATTCATGTGCATACCTCCCATAATAAGGAACCATGGAAAGAAAGCCTTATTTGTTTTCAATGTTGTCTTTCAAAGGCTTCAAGTCAAAACAACTAAGTTCTCTACTTAGACTTAATTATCAATATTGACTTGATATAAAACTACTTGTAACTTAAAAGTAGGATTTAATATAGCAAAATCCACTCCATCATATTTTCAAAAAACTAATAATTTTTAATTATACCTTTAATATAACTTTAAATTTTTTCCATACTTGTTTATGAAAATAATTTCGGCAAAATCACACATATGATTTTGCCGAAATTATTTTCATAAACAAGATTATGGATCACAGAAGTCTGAATTCCTTAATAATTTCCCTGCACGGAGAAGCCACGGCTAAGAAAGTTCTTCCATACTACTCTTTCAAAAATGCCATAAACTACTATTTCAAAAACAATACTTTATGTATTACAAGTTCCTACACATGTAATCATATAAATATCTTCCCACACTCTATTTCATAACTATACTCTCTACAAAATAATGTAATAACTTAATTGGTTAAAAACCCGTCACTATACTCTTTAAAAATGTAGTAGCTTAATTGGTTAAGAACCCATCACTTCAATGTGCACTCTTTGAAGTGAAGTGGTGAGGTAATTGATTAAGAACCCAAACAACTATGCTATGAAGTGGTGAGGTAATTGATTAATAACCCAAACTACTATGCTAGACACTGAAGTAGCATTCTTGACATGACCCTTGTGGTAGTTTCAACACCCTGCCCTTCTTGTCGTTGCAAGCTCTACCCTTGATAGGTGGACTTGGTCTTATGTTTGTCCTAAATCCCTAGCCGCATCAGGAATAGAAGTTTGAATTAAATAACAAACCAGACTAGGAAACATGGAATTACCAAACGCGTTATCAAGTTAATCATAGTAACAGTTGCACTCGAATCTCGCCTATGTCGCAATGCGGATCGAAGTAGATTTGGATGAGACATGGGTCTGAACTTGCAGGAGAGAGAGGGGATGTTTTCCAATCTATAATCCTAATGAATGTGGGATTAGTCCCACATGACTGAAATCTCCCAAGTGATCCCAGTCAAAGTGTTTAAATTACTACCTGTAACTATTGACAGTGGGCCCTTGCATGAATCAGGACCGAAATTTCTTTATTGCCAATCCCACGCGTATTCATAAGACCGCTGCATTCATGGTAATCTCTTTTGGCAAAGGAAAGTTCCTCACAGTATCGAGACATCTTTCTCTGAATTTACAACCTGCTGTTGAAGTTTCCAGGGACATGTCTGTGTCCTTGTCTCCAATAGTGCTACAGGCAACAGTCTGCTCTTATAATCCAGAATCGGTCTCCATTAGTGCCTCCGCGAGTTTTTTGGTCGTTAGGATTTCTTCCTTGGCTTTGTGGTTTACTAGGCCTTTCTGCAAGTACTTGTATTTTTTCAAATATTTTGAATCGTCCACCAGTAAGCGAATGAACTGTGATGATCAAAGTAGCAGCTGCCAAATTGGTCCCTAATTTGGTTGGCTCATAAGCATCCAGTTCAAAATCAACACCTGAAACAGCCCGAGAATCCATATCTTCGTCCGAATTTAAAGTGTCCTCCAACATTTTGAATTATTTGTATGTGGTTCAATTCAAAGTTAAGTTTTTTCAGGTCTGAAACAATGGCCAAAAAGCGAGATTCAGAGAGCGCGGACTGTCATGCTGCTTCTCTGGAAGAGAAACGCCCAAGATTACTCCCTAGTTTATCCAGGTAAACGGGAGAATATTTTGATTAGCTTCTTTGCTTTCAATCCATCTCTCAGTAGTACACTAAGTCCTAAGAGCTTGTCTGAGAAATGAATTTGAATTGCATTTTGATATTGGGCTTTGGGTTTTGTTGTTGTAGTGTAATAGCTGATGCTACGAAGACGCAGAAGTTGCAGAAGATTTTAGAGCCCATAATTCGACGAGTGGTAAGATGGAATTCCTCTTTTCATAATTGGGCATTTAGTGGTGAATTAATTGTTTTCAGTTTGTATCCAGTATACTGCCATTGTCCACTTTAGTCAAAATTGCAGGGAATGAAACTAGAACCCTGTTCCAAAACTTGATTAAATTGGTTTTAGAATTCAGATTATTACCCGGATATTAAAAATTGATGAATAGAAGAGGAGACCTGGCCAAGAACCAAGAATATTATTGACATTATAATTTATGTTAATGTTGGAATGGTAAAACTTATTCATGGAATAGTCAGTAGAGATGACATGATTCGGTATAATTTATCATAATGTTGAAAAAATCGACTCAGAGATTGGCTCTGGCCTCTGAAAAACTCGACTCAGAGATTTACTCGCTGAGGCCAGAGCTTTAAGAGTTTCCCTAGAACTAGACAAAACTAGGCAAAAAATTTTGCAGGTTTTTTTCTTTCCTTCATGCCATTTATATTTGAAAGCTGTGAGATTGTTTGTCATCTATAACCAAATTCTGTTTGTTTTACCATCCACCGACAGCATACAAGTTGGACTCACGGGTAGCATATATACCCAATGTTTTAGTGATTAATTGGGGTTGTTTGGCATAATGTTGTTAGGGTGGTTTGAGTAAATTTGCAGTTTTCAAGCTGTAAGTTTATGACAATTTATGGTATTGATTTATGTTGTTCATGTTGAATATAGCTTATTTAAAGGCAGAAAGACTCTAGTGGGACCAATGTTTTAAAACTCCGACTTCGGTTCAGAAACAGCTGAGGATCAACTCTGACTCTGACTCGGTATCGACTCGGCCGGTTTGATTTCAATGACTCGGTCGTTGTAAAAAATACATTAAATATTTATTTTTTTATAAAAAATATATATTTTTAAAGATTTTCTTTTCATGTTTCCCAAACACAAAGCTTTAGAATATAGGAGAGAAGACACATATGATCAAGTAGGCTCATGAATATATCCATTATATTAAAATGGCACCCAGTGCACTGTCCAATACAAAGTTCATACTTAGCCACCAATGCCAGGATTCTTTTGTGCCTCAACCCAAGGACAATCACTAGACCACAACAACAATAATACCAATTCTCTACAACCAATCATAGTTTTCCAAATGATAAGCCAATGAACTGATCAACATATGTCTTCAAATTTGTGCCTTTGCTACAGAACAACTTGTGTCATGCTTCTAACTAGACCGCTGGAGATGATTTCAAGAAATCTGCCCCTAATGAAGTCTCAAAACCTTTGATTTAATTCTGGTCAAGCTCCAGAACAATCAGAGATAAATATGTATCTATTAGTCCATTGCCAGAACGTTTTCCTTTTTAAAAACATTATATGGCTCAATGCGATGTTTCAGTTTTCTAATTCATGCCACTAGGATAATCATACTTTGGCCTTGTAATTTTCAAAACTTTCTCACAGTGATAGATTACTTTAGGCTATAAATATGCAATAAACAACAACCCAACCATTGATATGTAGGAGGCGGAACAACTTTTGACAAATGTGCTTCAGGATCTTTTTCAAAGCGCCGAGCCGGCCGGGTTGTTACCGAGTCGGCCGAGTTGTTATGGAGTCGGCCCAATTGTTACCGAGCCAACCGAGTCGGTGACTGGATCTGCCGGCTGGGTAACAACCTGGCCAACCGTTTCGTTTCAGCCATCGAGCTGACCCAGCCAGGGATTGGCTCGTTTTGGCTTGGCCGAGTCGGAGTCGGCTCGGTCGTTTTTTAAAACACTGAGTGGGACCCCAACAATTATGTCTTTAGACACCACCACTTCTCTTGGTGCTTCCAGACCCTAACAAATGTCTTTCTTATGTTTTAAATTTTTAGAATATCATTATAAATATGAATATGGAGCACAACTCCCAACGAATCGGTCAAGTTACTGGTGGTTTTTGAGTTCTAGGTTTATGACAATCCATGATATTGACCTATGGTATTCATGTGGAATATAACCTATTTAAAGACATAACACCTCCAGGTTAATTTGTCTTGGTGACCAGTGGGACCGCAACACTGAATTTGAATATGAAGCACAACTCCCAAAGACTCAATGAAGTTATTGACGATTTTCTAGCTCTAGGTTTATGACAATCCATGGTATTGACCCATGGTATTCATGTGGAATATAGCCTATTTAAAGACATAAAAGCTCTAGGTTAATTTGACTTGATGACCAATGACACTACAACCATTGTGTCTTTAAACACCACTACTTCTGTTGGTGCTTTGTGATCTTAACAAAGGCCTTTGTTATGTTTTAAATTTTTAGAATATTATTATAAACTAGAATATATCAAATATACATTGAATTTGAATATGGAGCACTACTCCCAAAGACTCAGTCAAGTTACTGGTAATTTTCGAGCTCTAGGTTTATGACAATTCATGGTATTGACCCATGATATTCATGTGAAATATAGCCTATTTAAAGGCGAAAAGACTCCAGGTGAGCACAACTCCCAAATACTCAAGGCAATTTTCGAGCTCTAGGTTTAGACAATCCATGGTATTCATGTGAAATATAACCTATTTAAAGGCAGAAAGACTCCAAATAAATTTGTCCTAGTGACCACTAGGACCACTAGGACCCCAACAACTATGTCTTTAGACACCACCACTTCTCTCGGTGACCATGAGACCCTACCGACTGCCTTTAGACGCCACCACTTCCCTCGGTGGTTCGTGATCCTAACAAATGTCTTTGTTACATTTTAAGTTTTTAGAATATCACTATAAACTGGAATATATCCAATATATAGTGAATTTGAATATGGAGCAAAACTCCCAAAAAGATAAAAGAGGTAAGTTATATGACAGCTTATAAATTAGCAAAAGCCTCCTCCAAGTAACCCCAATACATCCATATATCCAAATGTCATGTTACTATCTATAATAATGACTCTCTTTGTATACATTTCTCACCCATTACACATGTAACTCCTTATGAGGCTAACCCCTATTACATGTACATTCAATCCCGTAAATGTTGTCATGGGATCATAACATAGTATCTCTTTAAAAAAAAATTGCCTCGAAGCTTTACATTGAAGGGTTTTACATGTGATGAAAACAAGGAATAAGACTTTCTTATATTGTCTTTTTTATTGCAATCCATAAACATTCTATTCTTTTCTATCTTACTCCTTAATCATTGGTTGCTACATTATTTTCTTTCTTTTGAATACTTGAGCTACTATTGCAACTTATCCATTTTGTTGTCGTTATTGGCCTTTGATAATATCTTATCGAATAATGATTCTTTAATGCATTATTCTAACACCACCTTCTTTGGTAACAAGGATATTGGCATATAGCTTGTCTTTCATGTCTAATTTCTTCATAATAGAATGTAAATAAGAAAGCACACATCCTTTACCTCAAAAGGATAATTGATAAAATTGCAAAGGTTCCATAAAGAAAAGAAATTACAACCTCATTCAAGTCATCAGGATAATTGATAAGATTGCAAAGGTCCCATAAAGAAAGGAAATTACAACCTCATTCAAGTCATCAGTTACTATTGGACCAAAAGTAAGCTCTATAAAAAAAACACCATTGACCCATCCCCACCATCAAGGTATCTACAAGGTTGTTTGCTCATATAGGAATTGTTATATTGGAGAAAATGGACTATTGTTTCATGTAAAGGATAAAAGAGCATGGAGCGGATATGAGGAATGAGTGGATTCGTACTTCAAAAGAGGTCCAAGCACAATACGCACAAAAAACACCCAAAATAATTATATATATATATATATATATAGAATAATTATATATATATATATATAAAATAAGAGCAATACTATATCTTTAAAACTAGAAAAATTAATTGTAATAAAATTTTAATAGCATTAAAATATAATTTAATGACGGTACTTATTCTTGAATTTATTTTTAACAAAATTAATAATATTTTAAACTAATTTAAATTACTTTACTTAAAATTTTCGAAATACTTATTAAACTTTCGATAATATTTTCGAAATACTTATCAAACTTTTGATAATATGGTATCCCTTAACCTTAATCATTTGGACACCACTTTTTATTAACAAATTTATATTAATTAAATAAATATGTAAAAATAGTAAAAAGTTTAATTACCCTAATCGATCTTTTTTATAACATACTTTAAAATTGTGTTGGTTATTAACCTAATTTATGATACATAATATAAAGGATGATCTATCTTTTTGGAATAGGTAATAAAGATAGAGAGTTATGAAATGTTTTTAAAATATATTATGAAAAAGATTGATTGAGTTAATTAAATCTTTTAAAATATATGATAAAAAAGATTGATGGAGTTAATTAAATTTTTTACAATTTTCGCATATTTAATTGATGTCGATAAAAAATTGTACTAAGTAATTAAGCCTAATGGATACTTACTATTTTAAGGATACGAAAGTTTACTAAGTATTTGAAAATTTAAATAAATTAATTTAACATATATAATATAATGAAAAAATATTTTTATAATTATATATATTTTGGTTTTGAGGAATTTTCAAATCTGATAACATGTCATGTGAATAATTACTTCATATATTTTATGTCGATATTTATAGATATAGTTGCAATATTTATAGATGATTTTTAGATATTTGTGTAGTGAATCTTTATTCTTAAGCTTTGCATGAAGACTATCTAAAAATAAAATCTTTGAAAATAGTTCATACTCATGATTATTCAAAATCTGGCAGGGGTTTTCACGTGCTAATCTATTTCTGCATTCAAAAATGTATTTTAAACAACAAAAAATTATAATCTTATTTGAGATTGTATAGCTGATTCCGGTGAAAATGCCAAATGCCATTTCGTCTATAAGTTAGACTACTCCAATAACATATTTACCATCAATTACTTCCCACCATTGCTCGGAAAACAATGGAAATTCTTGTTGAAATCCCACATAAATTAAATTCTGGTTACAACTATCAAGCTTAAAGATTTTGGGTGTCCACTGTACATCCATTTCCACCATTAAAAACATGATTCAAGCAATCCTAGTTTTTGGAAAACACTAGCTAGATTCCAAGATTCAAGCAATCCTATTATCAGAGTTTTTGGAAAAAAATAGCCAGATTCCGAGATTCAAGCAATCCTATTGTCAGAGTTTTAGTTAGACGACTTTTGACCGTTCACACAAACTTTGTCAGAGTTTTTGGGAAAAAATAGCTAGATTCAGATCACTTTTGATTATTCACACAAATTTGACGCCAAGAGAGACAACGCCAAAATAAAACTACAAATGTATAGACTTACTAATGATTACCACCCACCAAAATTTATGCAAATTCTTATATATAAACAAGTGATTAAATTATTTTACATTTCAATTTATTAATTCCCACCAAAACAAAACTATAAGATTCAATTTACCTATAACCACTATTATTTAACATTTGCCAATATAATTTATAATTTTTAAGTAAAATTTCTAACTTAAATAATAAAACTAAAATACCCTAAGACATTTGTTATTCCATAATTAGTTTTTAAAAAACTCTTTTTAACGTCTATTATATTTATAACCTTCTTAAACATTTTTATATTATATCGCTTAATTCTTTTATTTATTTATTATTATTCTTTATCATATATTATTATTAATTCCGTTTAGACTTTTTTGTGCTTTTAGGTGTTATTTATAAACTATTTTCTTTAAGTCAAACATATCTGCTATTGTGGATGGGGTCCTTACTCCTTACCATCGACTTATTGTCCTTATGATGAATCTCGCCATAGATTCTAAATGTTGACCTACAAAAGTTGACTGTTGTGGATACTTTGAAAAATCTGCATCTTAAATTTAAGGAAAATTTACATTGCTCTAGGTTTTTTTACTATGTGGGTGACTTTGCATTCCTTTAGAGGCTTTATTTTGTGCTCGGATGACTTTACATTTTCATGGGCAATATTTTTTTGTGCCCAAATGAATTTACAATATCCTTGAGTGAATTCCTTCCTCAATGCATTTTAACTTCATTCCTAGAGCAAATCTCTTTCTCTTTCGGTCATTTCCTCTTAACACATAAGCCATAGAATGCATGATGTGGGTTGTATATTTATCTTTGGTGTTGCACTACTGAATGTTAGACATCCAATTAGAAGCTAATTTTTAAATTTTTTGTGCCCAAATGAAATCACAACATTCTGGAGTGAATTCCTTCCTCAATGCATTTTAACTTTATTGCTAGAGCAAATCTCTTCCTCTCGAGGTCATTTCCTCTTAACACATAAGTCATACAACACATTGTGTGGGTTGCATATTTATCCATGGGATTGCATCACTAAATGCTAGACATTCAATTAGAAGCCAATTTTTAAATTCCTTATTTGACTGTGTTGGTTGGATTGTCGTAAACAATATTGAATGATTTAATTATATAGCAGGATATGGTGATCTTGTGTTTTCTACTCTAAGAAAGAAAAAGGTTCTTGGTGAATATGAATTTAGAGAACTTGTTCGTAGGTTGTTGGGAGAAAAATATGAACCTACTCTAATTACATTCTTGACCATGACTCAATTATTAGAACTTTGAAGAGAGCATTGAGACCTTCGCATGGGTAAAGTAAACATGGAATACTTAATGGCCAACCGTGTTGAACTTCAAGAAGAGAATGAATGTTTGAAAGATAAGGTCTAGATTTTCAACTAGAGGATGGTAGAGTCGAAGAAGAACGTTGAAACCTCTGCCAAACTGCCACCATTGCTAAAGAAGAAGTTTGATAAATGCCAAGGCTTCCTCATTACTATCATGGTAGATTGGGACAAGTACAAACTGCATTTTGTACGTCTTGGTGAAAATGTCACTCAATTGGATAGTTGACAGAAAGATGGGCTCTCTTAGATGATGACTCAATTGCAACATGATTTGGTAGAGAAGGAGGAGGCTTTGGCAAAGCTCCAAGTAATTGTCCAAGAACATCGAGAAGTAGGGCCACCATCTATCACCACTACCTCAACCAACACCATGAATACCACCACTGTAGTTTGAGTGGCCATCGAGAAGTAAAGTTATGGCGAATTTATCTAGAGCTTCAACCTAGAAACCACACACTGAGGAGAAGGGCATGAAAAGTGAGAATTGAAGAAGATAAAGAGTTTCCTACATCTATAGTCCAAGGAGCATAAGCTAGTTAAGGAGCCATAACAACGCAGGAGATTGATGACATCAACAAAAAGGACAACAACTTGATGCCAAGGGTAGCCACAATCTAGTTCTTGTTTTTGATATTGCATCTAAAAACCCCTTCTTGGAGATGTGTTGGAGATTGGTGCATGGAGGTCAATAAACTCAGGAGTATTTTGAAGAATTCCATGAGTTTTCCATGAAGGGAAGCAAGTGATCCTCGTAGGATAGTGTAGACCACATTTCCCTGGAAATTGTTACGTGATGGCAGAGTGCATGGGTCATACTTGACATAGACTAGCATTCAACTTGACTCATTGTGTCGAGAGACACTCTATTGCCTAATGTGGTGGAGTTGTTGTAGTGAAGAGTTAAATGAGATGTGTTGACGTGTTTGATTAAAAATGAATAATATTCATAATAACATATCAAATTAATAAAATGTAAATAATGATGATTCATATTTGTAACCACGATATTTCAAAATTTCATGTTCAAATTTAGTTAATAACCACACACACACAACCACACACACATATATATATAACTATTATAAAAACACGTAAGTAAAATATATAGTTATATATATTATGATTGTTTAATAATTAAAAATAAGAATATTTTATGATAATATATATATATAAAATGTAATAGTAACTATAAATTCTAGATCCATCTTACCATAAACACATAATATTTCATAATTTTTATATTTAAATAGAGTTTAAAAAACTTAACCACTTATATATATAAATTATAGATCCATCTTACCATATACACATAATATTTCATAATTTATATTTAAATAGAGTTAATAAATATATAAAAAACTTATATATATATATATATATATATATATATTGCCATGAACATATGTATGTAGTTATATGTATTATGACGATTTCAGTAAAATAAAAAATAAGATTATATATAGATGTTAAAACATGCCATGCTCATATTAATGTAGTTATGTATTTTGAAAGTTTAAAAAATTAAAAATAAGAATAATTTTATATATAGAGATGTTAAATTTATAAATGATCATTATAGATTTGTCTTAAATTTGAATCTATAAATGTTGAGAGGCATTAAACCTCTCTAGGTGCAAAAAATTTCTCAAGTTTTGCCTTCAAAAAAAGATTTACATTTTGAGAGATTTGATCCTTCTCAGTGCTTGGTAGATCTAGAGTTAAGATGGATCTATGTTGGTTACTCTCAAGATGAATTGTTTCCAAGTTCGAGAAGGATGCAACAATAAATGTTGAGTCTAGGTTCAAATCTCGAGATTCCTCAATGCTGAGAGTTAGTGACAGGGCTTATACCTTTCAGGAACAAGCAAGCCAAAACCAAAGTTAGAGCCATAGCTAGGACTATAGACAATAGCCAAAGCCACTAGCCAAAGCTAGAGCCAAAGTTATAACAAAGTGCCAAAGTCATAGTGACATTCCAAATAAACAAATAGAGCACACATTGATCTAGATTGGTTTCCTTAAGCTTTTGGAGACAAAAAACCTTTCAATGGGGGAGGTGTGATCCCAAATAAATTTGAACTAACAAATGGTTATAAGACTCATTACTTGCTAGATTAATTTGGTACTTTATAAAGGTTAACAATATTGGAAATAAATGTAAATGTAAATGTAAAAACTGAATCAGATCAAGTCATAAAAAAAATTGATTAATTAACAGATAAATAAAATAGGAGAGAACACTTGGAAAGAAGAATAAAGTGTCATCCTTCCTTCACTTCCATTGTTAAAGGATCTTTTTGTGCTAAAATCGCTCTACAACCCAATATAAGGGAAATATGTAGGTGTAATGTAAGTAAGTACGTATGTATGTCAACATTTTTTGATGTTGGGAAACAAATAAAATTAAATGTTAGCTTCATTTGTTTTAATTAATATTCAAATTAAAACATATATCAATGTGAAATGTAAAATGTAAAATGTAATATAATGTAATGTAAAATGTAAAATATAAAACTTAAAATGTAAGAGAGAGCGCTAAAAATTTGATCAAAAAAATTGGTCTATCAATAATGTAAAGTTAACATACTATTGTTTCTTTAACATGTTATTTCTTTATATATTATTAATAGTATAATAATAAGTAATATTGATTATTGTTATTCCACTATATTATAATAATAAGTATCCCCATTATAAGTATTGTTATTTTAGACCTTACATATATTATTGAATACACAAAGTGACAATTCTCGATCATATGGATGGAGGGGGGAGAGAGAGGGAAAAAGATAAAGACAAAAGGAGGGGAGGAGAGAGAGAAGGAGAGAGGAAGGTAAAGAGAGGCTGAGTTGGAAGGTGAGAGAGAGGAGAGAAGAACAAATACATAGAGAGAGAAAGGCGGAGAGAGAGAGAGAGAGAGTGAGGGAGTGATAAGGGAGAGATGGAGAGATAGTGAGGGAGACAGGAGAGCAAGAGTGAAGAGAGAGAGAGGGAGATAAAGATGGAGGGACGAGAGAGGGGGAGAGGGAGTGAGATAGTGACAAAGCTAAAGGGTGAGTGGGAAAGGGAGATAGAGGAAGGAAGAGAGAGATGAGGGGAGAGAGAAGGAGAGGGGGAGTGAGAGATAGTGACAGAATTGGAGGGTGGAGAGAGAGAGAGAGAGAGTGATGGGGGGGAGAGGTAGAGGGAGGTGGGAGAGAAAGGGAGAGTGAACAAGGAAGATAGAGAGGACTTGAGAGAGAGGAGAGAGGGAGGGAGAGAGAGATGGAGTTTGAGGGGAGAGAAGTAGGGAAGAAGAAAGACATAGAGAGTGAAAGGTGGAGAGAGAGGGAGTGACAAGGGAGAGATGGAGAGGAAGTGAGGGAGAGAGGAGAGCATGAGTGAAGAGAGAGGAGAGAGAGGGAAAGAAGGGGAAGAGAGAGAGATAGGGAAGAGGGAGAAAGGGAGAGAGATAGATATGGAGAGAGAGTGTATGCTTGGGGGGTGAGATAGAGGGATAAGGAGAGAGAGAGAGCTTATGTTTGGGGGAGTGGAATAGAGGGACAAAGAAGGAGAGATGAAGGGAGGTATAGATACAAATGACAGAGGGGGAGAGAGAGAAGAAGAGAAAGAAAGAGAGAGGGAGAGAGAGGCAGGGAGACAAAGAGAGAGATAGGGGAGTGAGGGTGAGGAAGAGAGAGAAGTAGAGAGGGGGGGGAGAGAGAGGGAAGAAGAGAGAGATAGAGAGAGGGAGGGAGAGGCAGAGCGAGAGAGAGAGGGGAGGGCGGGGGGAGAAGAGAGAGATAAGGGAGAGGGGGAGCGGAAGAGAGAGAAGTAGAGAGGGAGGGGGGAGAGAGGGAAGAAGAAAGAGACACAGAGAAAAATACGAATATTAGATAATATTATATAATATTGAGCATTGTTAACCATAGAGGTAGAGGAAGTAAGACTTTTACCAAAGGTAAAAGAAGTTGCATTTAGAAGCAATGAATATTTTGGGTTTTCACTAAAATAGATGCATTGTTTTCAGTGCAAATGTTGATTCCTAATCTTATTTGATTGATTGCACTGGATGCATTGATTTCTATGTAGTTGTATATTTCTAATCTTATTTGATTGCTTGTATTAGATGCATTGATTTCAACGTAGTTGTTGGTTTATAATCCTATTTGATTGCTTGCACTACATGCATTGATTTCAGTGTAGATGTTGATTTCCGATTTGATGTAAGTAGATGGATGATCTACATTAATTTCAAATTAATTAGATTAATAGTGTGCATTTATTTCAGAGTAAGCACAAAAAAATATTAGTGATGTGCATTGATTTCAGTTGATGTAAGTAGATGGATGATCTACATTAATTTCAAATTAATTAGATTAATAGTGTGCATTTATTTCAGAGTAAGCACAAAAAAATATTAGTGATGTGCATTGATTTCAGTTGATGTAAGTAGATGGATGATCTACATTAATTTCAAAGTAATTAGATTAATAGTGTGCATTTATTTCAGAGTAAGCACAAAAAAATATTAGTGATCTGCATTGATTTCAGTGTTATAGTAATTCAACCATAAATGGAATACTTTATTTTTTATCTAAATAAAACATTCACTTACCTAAAATGTGTTCTTCATGAAACCATTAACTATTTGTAATGGACTACATTCTTATTAATCCATTTTCCATCATTCAACATTGTTAGTCATTTGCATTCAAACAAGGTAATAGAAAACAACTAACATTGAAATTTAGTTGGGGTTTAACACACCATAAGTCATAATGATTGACTTTGAGCAAACATTCACTTACCTAAAATATTTTCTTCATGAAACCATTAACTATCTGTAATGGACTACATTCTTATTAATCCATTTTCCATCATTCAACATTGTTATTAATTTGCATTCAAACGAGGTAATAGAAACAACTAATATTGAAACTTAGTTGGGCTTTAACACTCCATAAGTCATAATGATTGACTTTGAAGAAAATTACCATTAATATTAGAGAGCAAGAGAGACAAATTATGACGTGAACAATAGAAGAAAATAGTTTAAGAATCATGACAATAAAGATGATTTGTAATTGACTAGATTTTTATTATTTCACATTTTTTATCATTTCTTAAACATATTTAACACATTTAAAATGATTAGAATAATTAAATGTTCAACAAATTTTCTATCACTCAAAAAAATTTGAAACCTAAAAGATTTGATCCTCTTAAAAAAAGTTTGAATCTTGATCCTTTGGGGGCTATATAGATTATAGATTTTATATAGATCTGACATATGGATCAATATAGATTATAGATTAGAGATTTTATATAGATCTGACATATGGATCAAGATTGAGATAGATGTAACCCAAGATAGATGTAACCCAGACCATAAATACAAACAGTAAAAACATTATACAATGGAGTGCCAAAAAGAAAATTGGACCGTCACAGTCCCATTTGAAGGTGGTTTTCAAAAGAGATTGTTAGTTATTGTTGTGTGATGAACTTCTCACGATTTGTTTATATGTTAATGTTGGTGCATTTTGACAAATCCATATGGTCTGGACTCTGATTGATTCACCATTACGCTGAATTGAATTAATTAGGCACTTAGTTTTGGCCTCCGTGACCTGATCGTATTGGAAATTGATGGCTTCCATATGAGCTAAAGGGTTCTAGGCTACTAGCAATGTATCCTGTGGAATGGGAAAATTCGTGGTTGAATTTGATTCTTGTTAATTGTTCGTGGACCTGTAACCGCCAGACAACTCAGGCCGTCTTCTTATTGTCTTAGGGAGATCGAGGGTTTTGAGAACAGAGCTATTGCAAATGTTTCCGGAGTTGCTAAATCTGTCTTCAATGGCTGTTGGAGTTTTTTCTCTTACCTGTAAGTCACCACTTCACTCCAGAGGTAACTTTTTTTAGCTGGCCGTGTCTTCACTCACTCAATCACAGGCCGTACGCACCCTTTTGGCTGGATTTCTCTTTGCTGGGTGAAATTTTCACTTGCTGGACCGTCATCTCATTGCCTGGGGGAATCCCTTCCCTGGCTGGATAAATTTGGCCATTGTCTGAGTCGCTTTCTCTCACCTATGGTGTCGTACAACGGCCCTACATACGGATTTCTGCAGGGTATACGAGCTGTGCGTTGATGTTTCTTTTTCCTTACCTAGTCGAATTCACTGATAACCCAAACGCTGGGTGGGCTTCTGTTTGTTGACGGATTGATCCACCACCTTTATTTACTTGACCGTCATCTGATAATTATGTCGTCGGAATTTGGATGGGCGTTCGACTTGGATGCCCTAGTTCAATCCAATTTTAGGTAGAACCTCAATTTTGCTTCTCTATGTACCAAAGTATATATGCCATTGGAGAAATTAAGAGAACATAGTGAGAAGTTATTTGTGCATGTGTCATTTGAGATTTGTGCTCACGAAGTTGAGGAAACAGTAGAATCAGCAGCTGAGAAATTTGAATGTCAGGCATTCAATAGGCTGTTGGATTTCGTAGTCCACAGCTTATTCAGCATTCAGCCACAAGGAAGTCTTCCTTCGGGAGCTTGTTTGTAATGCAAGTGATGCTCTAGATAAACTGCGGTTTTTAAATGTGACTGACCCTAGTGTACTTGGATATGGTGGTTACTTGGAGACCCACATAAAACCATATAATGATAACGAGACAATTACTCTATTGGGTACTGCTCTCTGTCCCATTCTTGAGACTATAAAAGGCGGAACTTCCAAGTTTTTACAGGATTTGAAGGAAAATAAGTTTGGTCCTGACAACAATTTGATTGGTCAATTTGGTGTAGGATTCAATACTACTTCTGTTGTTGCTGACAAGATTGCTGTCTCAACAAAAAGCCCAAAGTCTGTTAAGTAGCATGTGTGGGCAGGAAAAGCTGCTACTAGCTCCTATGTAATACGAGAGAAGAGCAGACGTCGATCTAACATTGTGTCCTTCTAGCAAAATCGCCTCCTCCATCTATTTTACCAATTTCAAGCAGCTAGCAACATGTAACACTCTGGTGGTTAAAATAAAGAGCCATCCTTCCAACCCTCAAGAGGAGGAGCATGAAGAGAAGCTCACACTTAAACTTCCAATAGGAACAGAGGCTTACTAGCCTTCAGAGGCCAGAACTCTTTATAAAAGCCTAAGTTGATTGGCACATTGAGAACTAAGGTTTATTTGCCCTTGTATTGTCATCTGGCTTCTTGTGTGTAGGCTACGTAAGTGAAGGAGCCAGCCAACCAATCCAGAGTAGAGGTTGGACAAAGAACAAGCCTTGTAGCGATCAGAAGCACAGATATACTTGTACAGGACAGAGGAACGAGGTCTAGTAGCCTTTCTAAAGGATGAATACTCTGAGTCTGTACAAGACTCCGACAGACAATAAATAAATCTCTGCAAGGGATCAATGTTGGTGAAATGAGTGGCTGTATGCCCCTCATTTAGTTACACAGTAACTCCTTACAAATTGGTACAACCTCCAAATAATCCCAACAATAATTCCTCAGAGAGTAGAAAACCTCCAAATAACCCCAATGCATTCATATATCCAATTCATATATTCATGCTTACAATAATGATTACATTGACTTCTTTATATAATATTCTCATCCATTGCACATGTGGGTTCACTATTAGGTCAAACCTTGTTACATATACATCACTTCAATATATGCCTCCCTGGGGTCATAACAATCCTAAAAATGTCCTTCGTTGGGTTCCAACAAGATGCTAGGGAGGCACCATAGAGGACAACTGCTCATTGTGACCTCGGCATGAGTCCCCGCTCTTTAGGTCAACTCCTACAAAGCCATGGGAGTCTTCTCTACAATCACAAAATTCTCCACCATAAGGTTAATAGACTAGTGCTTTATAATTTCTCTTACATGATGGAGTCTAGGAGTGAGTTTAAGAAATTTGCTAATCTGAAAGTGATTTCTTATTGCAGAGAAATGCAGACCAGCAAAGAAAGACATTGAAACTAAGAATAAATACACCTTGAAATGTCACAAAGATTTAGTGTGAAGATCCTTTACCAATCTTGAGATGAAATACTTTGATAGATACCTTGGTATGTGGCTGGAAATGAAAACATCGCTTTGTCCTGCAAATTTGCAGAAAACGCAGAAGCCAACAAGAAATAACCCACTTTGGGGCCACCTTCAATCCCTAAAATGATCAAGAAGAGTATGGCAGCGAGGTGGAAGTATTAGGGTACTGAAATATGAACCAAATGAACCACCTAGCACTTCAAGATAAGAATAATAGCTGAGATATTCAAAAATGGAATATATTACTAATAAAAGGAGGTCAAATTCCCACTAGGATCAAAACCCATATTTTTCTTATTGCATATTTTTATTCCCACCAAGCCTGAACTTGATTTTTTTACTTCCAAAAATGTTCAAAAACCGAAAGTGAAAAAATGAAAGGGGTTGATAATATACATTTAGGCCCCTCCACTTCTTGGGTGATATGGGCTTCTTCTCTTCCCCTTTTGTTATTGTCCTCCTTAAGCTTAGGACAATCTCTCTTGTAATGCCCATATTCTTGACATTCATAACATTTAACTTTAACCATATTCTTCTTCTTTTTTTAAGAATCAAATTTTCCTTTTCTTTTTGTCATTGTGACATATGCTTGATTTTGCTCATTTGATCCTACATCAGTTTTTGCCTTCAGCCTGGTTTCTTCAATCTTGCATAGTGACCATAGATCCTTGAATGGAGTAGCTTCCTTTTTCCCATACATGCTTGATGTAAAGTTACCCCATTCCCTTAGTAGTGCATTTAGTACTATAATAGTCATCTCCTTGTCAGGCATTATTTCTCCCAAATCTTGAAGTTGGTCCCTTATTTTAGGTATCTTCATAAAGTATGAGGCTATTCCTTCTTCTTTTTATATCCTTAGCTTGTACAGTTCTTGACCCTTAATGAGATAACTTCTCTTGCAATGCTTACGGAAAACAACTCTACCTGTTTGTCATATATTTCTTTTGAGGTTTTGAGTTTAGATACATATGGAATGAGGGGATCCTTGATGGATTCTATGAGAATCCTTTGATTTCTTACTTCCCCTTTCATAAATCTTGCAAGTGCTTGAGCATATTCTTTTGGAGGTTTGGTGATTGAGCCCTTAACATGTTCCATGACCTCATTTTCTATTGGATTCATATCTGACATTTTCTTCCATGCAAGAAAATTTGAAGCCCCAACCAACTTGTTGCTTTCCTTGCAAAAAGACATTTTTGACAGGTTTAGATGTAGACATAAATATAATTACTTGTGAAGATGCTTCTTCAACTTGCTGCCTCCTTGATTTTGATGATGATATAGATAATATGAGACTTCTCCTTGATGAAGATAGTTTTCTTTAAGAGTGATCCTTGGCTCCAACGAGAGGGAGATCACCTTAGAACTTTTGATGATGATCAACGTCCTTGATCTTGCTTCTCTTGGATGAGTAGACTTCAAATTACTTTGATTTTAAGATTTCTTCAACTTGAGTAGAGGTAGGGCCTTTGTGGTCCTTTTCTTTAATGATGAATTTCCATGACCTTGGGTCTAGGAAAGAATCTTAAAATCTCCAACTCTACCAAACCAAGAATCTCAACGATACTACTTTGCACAATGGAATATAAACAACAGTAAATCACATATGCACAAAATATAGACAACCTTTTACAATTTTCAACCCAACTTCGTTATATTAAATAACATATAATACAATAGTCTAGGGCTCTCGTACTAGGGATAATGGCCCTCATACATCCACTAGTACAAGATACAAACTGGGGCTTGGTGTTAGTCCATTGACAACAAATCTGCGCTCAACAAGATACTTTGACCATTTGGCTGATGAAGTCAACTCTCTGAGCTCCCTTCGGTCGTACCTTGTACTTGCCCGGTCCTTCGGCTCTGAATTTGCAGCTCTTGCCTCTATCAATGCTCCAAGTCCATCTGGCCACTGAATCTCAACTATCCAATCTGCGCTCTAGTTGTGCCTTAGTCCATCAAGGCCACAACACATCGAGACTCCTCTCGAGTTGCTCACAGCTCCACTTGTGAACAACTCTCAACTGCCCACTGTTGCTCCCCCGCTACTCAGGGACTTCAACCCACTATGGTCTTCTTGCGCTACATCGATGAAGACCAACATAGGGCATGGAGGGCTGCCACCTATCACTGCAAGATGTCCATCTCCCACAATGAACATGAGCTAGGAGGACTGCCCATCTTCTGCTGTAGATGTCCTTCTCCACACACAAGTCTCGGGCTCCACAAACTGCTCCTGGTTGATCAGACCCTTGAGCTCAACAACTGCCTCTCTCACAACTACCTCTGTCCATCAAGGTGTTGGACACTATCACATTGTCCTCCAGCAGACCATAAGTGCCCAATCCACGTTCACACTTGGTCCACTCTCACGCTGCTCTCCAACAGTCCACGATTGACCAAGTCCACGTTGTAGCATCTGCTCCTAGCTAGGGCATCCCCACACTTGGGAGACCCTTACACATGGCTGCCCACAGACTCCACCAATCTGCCCTTTACTCTGCAATAGAGGAGCTATTGCACAAATCTGGGCATCAACAACTTGTCCTCTTCTAGGACACCATCAACTCATCAACTAAGGGAATTTGCAACACTCCTTGCTGCTGTCCTCTTGCCTCTCATCTGATGTGCTTGCTGTCACCTTGACTGCTTGGTAGGCTTCCCAACTGTCCAGCAGGCTCTTCCAAGTAGCTCCTAAGGTCTCCTAGAACTGCCCATCAAGCTGATCCAAGCACTGGTCAAACTCTTTGACCCATCATCCCTCCAACCTTTGCTCCAAATCGGTTTGTACTGTTGCAACAAATCTTCTTCTGTTTAGTGACTGGTTAGGGAACCCACAAGTTGTAACAACCCTTAGAACAGTCACCAAATAGCCCTTAAATGATTGCGACCTCTCTAGTATAGGTCTCCTCCACTTTGCTGAAAGAATAGGGCATAGAAAAACCCTCACACTTGCCCTCACTGAGATGCTATGGCCTGTGGCCTAGCACTCAGTCTTGCTGTAGCACAAAACACCCTTCAAACATGGATTTAAACCCATATAAGGCCTCCAAACAAACCTGTTATCTTTCTGCCTCCACGTTGCTAGTTTAGGGCCTCAATTAACCCCACAACAACCCTACGCATAGCCTTTCTATGTGGTTAAGGGCCTGCGGCCTTACCACAGGTCTATCCTCCTTCTGCGGCTTGCTAACGCAGAGGTTCCAACCCTCAACGCAACCCTTAGACAACAAACAAACCTTACCTCTGTCCTTGGCTCCCTTCCTGCAATCTCGGCCTCCAAAACTAGCCCAGTCTTTTGGTGTCCACCCTTCTTTTGTTGCGGCTAGGGCACAAAGATAACCTCTTCAATGAGCTCTCCTCCAAGATGAATGTTGCACGATTTTTATACCTTAATGCCTCTACATCACCCTCTATTTATACATAAATGAGGGGCTCCTTCCAACATCACTCTAAGGCTGTCCAACTCGTCAAGGGGCTTATTTAACCTAAGTCGACCTTGACACATATGGTGTAAACCCGCCCATGACCTTAAAAGATTCATAACTCCTTAATGACAACTCGGAATCGGATGATTCTTGTTGCATTAGAATCGTCTTGTCGAGAGCTATCATCCTCATCCATCACATGTCGAAAAATAGTCACAGTTTTTGCCCAAACATCTATGGGTGCAAAACCCCAGGCTTGGGTTCTAAGCCCACAAGCCTACTTGTGGCACTTTGACCTCCAACTCTCGAATGCTAGGGCTTGGAGTACCTCCCAAGCTACACAAAAATCAACAAGGATCCCAAAATTTCTTCAGGTGTAGACTTCTTCTTGGATTTACGGTTTTGACACTTCCTTGTAGATCTTGACTTCAAAGTGCTTTTAGGATGATCTTCTAGATCTGCTTAGATGCCCTCCCTAGAGTTTCGGTCCTTGAATGCTTGAGTGCCCCTTGTTGAATTGCCCTTCCTTGATTTTTGTCACCTTAGCTCTCATCCCATGTTGAGAAATCTAGGGCATAGGAATTCAGGGGATTTCTCTTTGATGATAGCTGCTCGTGAATACTTTTTACTTCTTTAGATTAAGTTCTTCTTTTACTTAGATTATTGTAGTGATCTTCTTCATCAAATAGTTACCAAACCATAAACAATAATGAGACAAGAGACACAAGATGTAGGTGATCAGGCAGGGCCAAAACCTCTCCAACTTGAGAGGAAAACTCAAAAAAATTCTTCTTCTTATAGAATCTTCAAGTGACGAATTCCAAGACCAAGACCAATACCCTTTACTTACCAACCACTCCAAGACCAAAGTCACAAGGTTTCTATAATCAACTTCTTCTTTCTTGAGTCACCACTAGTCAAACTACTTGCTTTCCTTTGGATCTCGGCTACCCTTCAGATTTTGACCTCTTGTTTCAGACCTGCAACCCTCGACCTCTTCAGAAACCCTAGTTGCAACACGTGTAAGGGATTTTCACCTTCTTTTGCACCTTGATTCCCTTCTCTTGGATAGTATGACTTCCTTCTACAATTTGGCTTGAGAACTAGCTTGGTTTCTTCTTGATTCGGCCTCCAAGACAACAGTGATAACTTTGGCTTCTTCTGCAGCAGATGGCACTCCTCTTTCTTCACATGTGTAGATGTACTTTTACCCTAAACAAACCCAAAAATACTTTGGCTTCCTTTCCTCTTTCCTTCACTGGATGAGATGCTTCTACTTCTCCCTTTGCTGCACTTCTTCCTTGTATTTTAGATGCTTGATGATGATATCATAAGTGAGGCCAGCTCCTTCTATATATAGTGATCTGCTCCTTGAAATAGGCCGACTTGTGTAAGGGAGTAGGCCGACATGCTCTTTAGAATGGTTTCTAGCTCCTTTGAAAGGCCGACTTGAACAAATGCTTGTGACAAGGTCGTGGAGGGTTTATGACACAAATAAATTCTCTTTTTACAATATGTAACATGCCCAAAGGGGCCTTCAATACATGACATTGACTTACTAGACTTTATGACTTGATGACCAAACCTAATAGTTCACGATGGGAGCTTCATCTATAAAAATAAGATTACTTGATCATGAAACCCATGACTCAAGCATTACAAAATAATTTTATTTTTCTTCTTTACATCAATTACATAAAATCATGATTACACATGTCATTATGAAGACCAAACCTAGTTACATATTTCAACATGACTTACATTCTCGGGGCTTACAATGGTACTTCTCAAAAAAGGAAATATGCAATGGTACCCCTTCTAAAAGAGGGGTAACAGTTCTCATTCATGAGAACCCAAGACCTTTAGCAATGCTTCTCACCCATGTTGACAATTCTATAGGGAGGGGATTGAAATCAGGTTTCCTCCCTTTCTTCTATCCTCTCAGTGTTTGCTTTCCAGACTATGCTTCTCACGATTTTGGTGACAATGAATACCAAGTGAACTGGTTCCATTGATCGATAAATTTCAACTCTGTAGAGCTATAACGTGTAGTATTCTTGGAATGATAAAGCTTTATGAGCATGGATTAAGTGCAAATCTAATCCATCATACTTCACATTTTTTCTGCAACAGGAAAAACTGGTGGATATTAAAGCCATGACTGAAACGATCCTATGACTATAGTTCATAGAAGCTTTGGCCTCATAGACCAAAAGGACTGGATGAATATGACCATCCTTGACATAACTAATTGCTGTGCTAGCCCTCAATATGTTGTTTTACCTTTTTGAAAACTTTTACATGTTACGAAAAAGCAACCTCTGCCAACCTCCCTGCATGATTGAGGCCCTGATTCCATTCAATTTGACTTTAAGATTTTGCACCCTTTGAATAAAATTTGATCTAATTATTAAAATTCCAAATATGCTTCACTAAAGATAATGGATACGGTTATATACACTTTTCAGTCCACTGTTGTGGCCTTCGGATTTTGCAACCCCAGGGGCTCTAAAAATACTTGCTGGCCCCTCATATGACTCTCTTATAGCTACTATAGTTCCAAATTCTACTGGTTTATGTGACAAATTTGAATCCTTAACTTAGCATTGCTATTATTGACTGGTGCTTCTGTTTTTGGCCATCTCGAAATAAAAGATATGGAAATGAAGTGTGGAATTACAGTTTATCAATATTATGAATTGGAGTTAATTGTGATTTCTACCATATGTTTTTATGTAGAATTGCTTCATTAGCAGTGTTGGCAACAAAGAACGCACTAAAATGGGTTATGTTTGTGCATTTTGTGAATATAGCTAGAGATTTCTAGTCTTAATTGAGGATAAAGTGTTTACAGGACTTAAATGTCAGTGTCATGGATGTCATTGAATTCTAGAAGTCAAGGTCAGATGGTATTTTATATTTTACATCAAAATGAACAGAGTCCAGACATTATTATTTATTGACTTCATAAGAAATGTTGGGTTGTGATCCGTAGTTACTATATAAAATTTCATTACTTGTCTATAGCAAACTTGGGTTAACAGTGGTCACTGGCCTAAGTGCACCTAGATATATAAAGCATCGCTATTGTACTTTTATGGGATATGCTGGCAAGAAGGGGAGGTAAAAATCTTCTGAAATTAATTTGAAAAAACAAGGTATAAGTTGATGTGCATTTCTGATGTGAAAGGTATTGAGATAATTATCTGTAACTTGTTATTTTAGGTATCTGAGGAGGTTGAGCGAGCAGTGGGAAAACTTGTTGCTATAAAACGAAGGTGAGGCATATGCAAAAACACTTGACATCTCTTTGCTGAAATGCATCTTAACCATGTCATTATTAAGTAATTAAGGCATAGTTTGTGCATGCTGTTGATTTTGATGGGAACTCTTGGAGATAGCGCTGTCATCTTCCAATAAGTGTTTGTAGGGTGGATTTTGGGAATCACATTACTTATTTACACACAACTCCTAAAGCCAATTGGGCCTATCTATATACCCAACCATAGGAAACCCGGTTAACATGGGATTCTTTTAGTTTACCTTTGTTTAGCCTGTAATACGCCTTGTAATGTATATCTTTTGGCTATTTATTTATTGTAGGTCTTGTCCAGAAAAAGAAATACAGGGTTCTTATCAATCGAGAGACTTAAGGCTAAATTTTGTGAATAAGCTAAATCTTCCCATTTTCACTGGGAGCAGAGTAGAAGGGGATCAAAATTGCCCTATTCAAATAGTGCTGTTAGATGCCTCTACAGGGGAATTGATCACAACAGGACCTGAGTCTTCCCAGAAAGTAGAAATTGTTGTTCTTGAGGGTGACTTTGGACCTGATGACAAGGAAGATTGGACTGCAGAGGAATTCAATAATCATGTGGTTCAAGAGAGGGAGGGTAAACGGCCACTTCTTACTGGTGATCTGCTAATTGCTTTGAAAAATGGCGTTGGAACCCTTGGAGAATTAACCTTTACTGATAATTCCAGCTGGGTAAGGAGCCGTAAATTTAGGCTTGGGGCCAGAGTTGCAGGGCAGAGTTATGATGGAATCAGGATAAGAGAAGCAAAGACAGAAGGCTTCATGGTTAAGGATCATCGTGGTGAATGCAAGTTTCTCATCCCTGCTTTCATGATTTTCTATTTTCAATTTTGTTTAAACAATTGCTTATTGTGGTGAATGTAAGTTTCTCAACCCTGATTTCATGATTTTCTATTTTCAAATTTCAATTTTGTTTAAATATTTGCTCAGCAAACAGTGTCTTGAATTTATTGCGCTTGTCCACTCATAGTCGGAAAACTTGCTAAGATCATGACCTCTTGCAAGTTTACTGTGACTCCACTTATCGTGCTATAGTACATATGGCTTGTAGGGTTTAAATTCTTTAGTTGATAATCCACTGAATGATTTTTCTCCTATCTCTTGTAATCAGTCTATACACAATTATTATTAGGAAATCTGTCCTGCATGTTTTTAAAATTTTCAAAATTCACATTTGAATCTGCAGCATGATTTTATTCTTGACAATGAAAATCAATCATGCGGATTGCTTTTAGGAGAAAAGTTGTTTATAGCCTTGGAGTAGATATATCTGGATGTTTGAGAATGACAAATCTTTCCAATTGAAGAAGTTTAAAATGTTAACCTTATCCATCTCGTCCCCTTATCAATCTAAAACTTAATGAACCTTGACATATTTAAGTTCTGTTAATTTTAAACATTATTTTATCTCATTTACAATGACTAGGTTTTCATTTGTTTTATTCTTTTTCGGAGCAGATCAACATAATGCAATCCACTTGGATATATTTTGTTCTTTTCCAGTGCAGATCGGCACAATGCAATCCATGTTTTTACAGTATACAAATACAGGAGGAACATGTTGTAGATGCTATGAAAGTGGCCGTCTTTCTCCTCAAAGGGCAATGCATTTTCTAATTAAAATCCTGCTTGTTCAAAATTTATTTAGCAATGATTTTATAATAGATTTGATAATGTTTGTTAGTTTTTGGTAGCATCAGAAGTGCTCTAGCCTTGAAAATTGGTGGAGAGGCTAAGGCACATGAGTTCTAAGGAACCCAGAAACCATTTGGTGAAATTCCACTCGGATTGTATTTTATTATAATAATTAATATTTTTAATGGAGTTCCTAAGTCTAAACTTAGGGAAATTAAAATATTAATGGGTATTAATCAAAATATGGGTGAGAATGATCTAGAAGGCGGATCAAGTCATGTTTTAATCTTAGCCGTTGATTAGTGACTTAATTTCGACCGTTGAAGACTCAACGAAAAAAGTATAAGATGGAGGCTTGGGGTTCATTTGGAAATAGAGAGAAAGAGAGAGAATTGATCTAGAGTTTGATTTCTAAGGCTAGGAAGCTGAGAAATTCGAACTAAGTGATCATTTAGCAGCAGAGGGGCAGTGAGAATCCGGGAGGACTTTCCGGAGAATACTGACAGAGAGGTGGAGAGATTTTGCAGAGAGGCAGCACAGAAGCTGAGAGAGTTAATGCTGGGCCTGTCTGGGCCCACGCAATTCTGACGCAGAGCCAGAAGGGCCAGCACAGAGCAGAAAAGCTGCCTATCACGCAAAATCCAGAATTGTTGGAACAACCGGAACTGCGGGGAACAAACGGAATTGTCGGCACTGCGAAAACAGCTGGGAGAGCTAATGCAGAGGGCAGAGAAGGTGATGCATGGCTAATGTAGAGCCAACGCAGAAATAATCGGGGTTAGCTAGTCTTGTGCCGGATCAGTCGAAATTCTGCCTGGTGAAGTGAGGTAAAACTCACTTAGATTTTCCGCCAATATTTTCTCTGTAAAGGATTGCTAGATGAGCATCCTGTATTTGTATTTAGATATTTCTCGTGCATAATAATAAACCATTAGAACTGCTGCATCGGTTTTCTCGCATTGGGCTTTTCCGGGGACTATTGTGTCCAAAAATAAGTGTCCTATGTATCTTGTTCTTTGCTCTGTTTTTTGTTTCATGAGATCAAATATTTAATTAGTGTACGCTGCAGAAGTAATTTGCTTCAGTATTTAGAAGAATAACTTGGTTAATATATATTAAAATTAAGCAGGTGAAGTAGATTCAGATTTGCTGTAGTAGGGGTTCCTAGAGTCTAGAAGTTTTCACAATGTTGACACCTAATCCTTGGGATTGGGTGAATATGTGTAAAATAATGTAAATAGAAAATAAAAAGAGTTGGAATATGAAGAGACACTGGGAGATGAAGCCCAAGAGTCTCTCCCTCCATGTATATATCTATGATCCACCTTAATGCAAAATCACAATTCATTTGAGGAGTTACCTCCTGGCCTGACATGAGCACAAATCCCATTTTAGACTTGTAAATCCTATCATTGGTTTCCATTATTTTGCTAGTTTTCTGCGCCTCTCCTTTGACAAAAAAATTGTCCTTTATTTCCTACCATTTCTTACCATGCATAATCGTGGTATCCCAAATCTCTGTGTCAAGTTGTGAAGGATTGAACGCTAGTGTGGTGAGCATGGATTTTGGAATAAGGATTGAAAGCTGTGGAGGATTGAACGTTGGTGCGGTGACTGGTATGTCTGCGACTAGTATTATGTGACTTGTAACGCATTGTTGTTACTGTGCACTTCAATTTCTGCTTGGGTTTTGAACAGTGACGAGGTGCTTGGGTTGCTTCCGCCCCCTCGACCCCTCCACCTTCTGACCCACCCACTTTCATATATACCACTGACAATCATACCTCACACTGCCACTGTATACCACCATTTTTTATATATAACGTTGGCCTAACACTTCGTTGTTCGCCCCCATCCACGACATTCAAACCACTCGACTCCTGGTTACCAACCCACCATACCACACATCTCTGTTGTTTGATTTTGGTTGCGTTGCATCCCATACACCGCTATACCCATACCATACACCACCTACCCGACTCCATCCTGCGATACCGTCATACTACAGTCCACTCCTCATGACTCTCATATATAACTGTGAAGATTTCTGAATCTACACATTAAAAATCCTACTGCAATCACTGGTTTATCATCTCCTAGTTGTTATTACATTCAACAAGTTATTTAATTTATAAACAGTGATGAAAAACACTACTGCAGCCTACACTGACATATAGATCATAAACTGAAACAAATATGAGACAAACACACAAGGGACACCGTTATTTTTGGACAACGCATCCCCGGAAAAACCTAACGCGGGAAAACCGGTGCAGTAGATAGAGGGTTTGTATTATTAAGCAAGCAGAATCTGAGTACAACAGGTTGCCTCTCACACCGTCTAACCTTTTAGAGAAATCTTGGTAGCAAGAAATACATACAAGGGTTTACCTCATTCTCCAAGTCATAACTCATCCACTGAGTGGCCTGACTCCGACAAGCACTGCGAAATCCAAGCGCAATCCCTGCTTGGGCCAGCGTCTTGCCTCTAGGAGACTGTGTCACCCCTTCTGCTGGATCGATTTGCTGGAAGAATACTGTTGTTCAGTCCTCTTGACTCAAAACCTCACTTCTCCAACAAAATCTCGAACTTCTGACGATTATCTTGCACTGCCACTGCAAGAGACCCTCTTGCCCTGCATCAGCGCTGCGTGAGCCCCTTATTGGGGTGCGTAGGCCTCTGCATTGCCTCTCTGATGCTACTGCTGCCTCTCTGCCTGGTACTCGTTGGCTCAGAACACCTTTCCGATCCAACTCTCTGCTTTTGCCCCTCATTGCAACTCAGATCACTAGTTCAATTTTCTCAGCAAACCACGTCCTAGAAAAATTGAACTGATTTTATGACTTTGGTGTGTATCTTCCACTGACCCTCAAGCCTCTTATACTTTTTCTGTTGATGAATCAACGGCTGAGATTAAGTCCCTAATCAATGGCTGAGATTAAGTCCCTAATCAACGACTAAGATTAAAACAGACTTGATCCCGCCTCTTAGAAGCTTCTCACCCATATTCTTATTAATACCCATTAATATTTTTATTTTTCTAAGTTTAGACATAGGAACCCCATTAAAAATATTAATTATGTTAATAACTCACAATCAGGGTGGAATTTCTCCAAATGATTTTTGGGTCTTGGAGATCTCATGTGTTCTATTCCCTCCACAAAATTTCAGAGCTAGAGTACATTCGATGCTACCCAAAATCAACACTCCCTCTTAGCGAGGAATGTGCTCTAACAATACTTCTCAATAGAAGTATTACATTGATCCACTGCATTGGTCCTCTGTGCTGCTGATGCTTGGCTTGTTGCCCTTCATCCACTGCACTGCTGCATCTTGTACTACTTCCCATGACTCTGACATTGTCACTGCTACATCTGTACTGCAACTCCCTCTCAAAATGTTGCATCATGTTGCCCATAGCACTGCCATTGCGAACTGCAACTCAGTTACTGAGAAGTAATTAACTGAAACTTCACCCAAAAGTTGACATGTTGGTCAGTATGGATGCCTCGTGATGCTAAAGCTACCTCTGCTGCTAATCTGTACTGACCCTTTGCTGCTACTGCACTGCTGCAATCTGCTCTGTGCCTCTCGCATTGCTACAACATCCACTGCGCTGCTTCATACTTAGGCACTCTAGCTATGCCACTGTTGCTCCATCATCCCTTGCACCAAGTGACTCCCATCATTCTGCTACTGTCATTAAGGGTCCCGTAGCCATATGTGATCCAAGAGTTTGGGCACCTCAAGTATCCTACCCTTGTGAAGTCCTCCCAACTACAACTCGATGTTGCCCCACCTCTTCTCCAGAGGTGCATGAGCACTCATGGCACAATCCTCATCATCATCTTCCTTATTAGATTTCGCTGGAGCAACCTTTGAGTCAAACTTCTCTTTCTTGCCCTTCTTCCGAGGGCACTAAGTGGTGAAATGTCCCAGTTCCCCACACCTGAAGCATCTGACTTTGGTTATATCTTTCTTCTTCCTTTTCTACTGCCCTTGTTGTCCTGATGATGCAAGAGCTGCATCCTCCTCCTCCTCCTTCTTGACCTGGGCTCCTCTATTGCTACTCCCTGCCTTGGTCAGCCTCTTGATCTCTTCCTGTCGAAGAGCTGTCCACATCTCCTACCAACTGGGGACAGAAGCTCTGCCCAAGATACTCTGGACAAATGTCTCCTAGTCTTCGGTGACTGCATTCAAGACAATCCTGACCATGAACTCAGGGTTTGGTGTAGACCCCACGGAAGTTAGCTGGTCTCGAATCCCTTGCAACCTGAGAAGGAAGGGATCAATCTCTTCTCTCTTGTTCATCTAGTACTGTCTCAGCTAATTCTCTAATAGCATCTTCCATTGAACGGAAGTCCCTTGGTACAAGGTGGTTAGCGTCTCCCACATCTCCCTCGCCATTTCCTTCTCAGCGATGTGTGGGACCAATGATCTTTGACCTCATCTAGAATCATGCATTTAACCTTCGCCTGGGCCTCCTCGTACTTCTTCAGCGATCAACGTCGACCGGAACAACAACTACCTTTAAGGCATAGTCCTTGATGCAATTCTTGTCTAGGACTGCCATGATCCTGGCCTTCCAGATGACAAAATTGGATGCTCCATCCAATCTGTCCTAATCCCTCAGTCCATTAACTGCCATCTCTGCTCAACAAATATAGGACTGGTTCTCTTCTCCCTCTCCTGCTGTTAATCCAGCAAGACTCGGATCTAGATTTCTCGGCGTTAGAAATCCTCTAAAGAACAAGCCCCTCTAGACTCCCTTTGAGTCTTGATTTCCTCACAGAAATCCTCCTGCCAAATGTCAAATCACTCCTCTCCAATCCTTCTTTTCTGCTGCTCAGCAACTTGGATCTAGATTTCTTTGGCTAGAAATCTGTCAAGGCAGTGACTCCCTCTACCTCAGCTTTGTCTCCACAGACACTGTTCTGCACCAACAACAACAGTGTCCCACTAGCTCCTCAGATTTAATCTGCATTGCTCCTCTAGCCTCGACAACTGATTGATTTGAGCCTCTCAAGCTCTGCGTTGGCCCAGAGAGCTGATGCAGTCACTGCGTGAGCTCCTCTCGGGTACTGCGTCACCCTCTACAGGCTCAAAATGCTGACGCGGGCACTGCGTGAGCCTCTGTGTCACTTCTTTTGCACTGTGTCACTCTCCCTCTGCGTCTCTAGCTCTGGAACAATGCTGTCACTCGAGATAGTTGTGTCTCTGCAACAGATTTGCTGGATCTCCTGGTTGATCGCTTCAGTATCCTATAATCTGCAATGTTCTGATACCATGTGAAAATTTCTAAATCTACACATCAAAAATCCTATTGCAATCACTGGTTTATCATCTCCTACTTGTTATTACATTCAACAAGTTATTTAATTTATAAACAGTGATGAAAAACACTACTGTAGCCTACATTGACATGTAGATCATAAATTGAAACAAATATGAGACAAACACACAAGGGACACTGTTATTTTTGGACAACACCTCCCCGAAAAAACTCAATGCGGGAAAATTGATGCAGTAGATAAAGATTTTGTATTATTAAGCAAGCATAATCTGAGTACAACAGGTTGCCTCTCACACCGGCTAACCTTTCAGAGAAATCTCGGCAACAAGAAATACATACAAGGGTTTACCTCGTTCTCCAAGTCACAACTGATCCACTGAGTGGCCTGATTCCGGCAAGCACTGCGAAATCCCAACGCCATCCCTGCTTGGGCCAGCGTCTTGCCTCTAGGAGACTGCGTCACCCCTTCTGCTAGATCGATTTGCTGGAAGAATACTACTATTCAGCCTTCCCGGTTCAGAACCTCGCTTCTCCAACAAAATCTTGAACTTCTTACGATTATCCTGCATTGCCACTCAAGGGAGCCTCTTGGCTTGCGTCAGCTCTGCGTGAGCCCCTTCCTGGGCTGCGTAGGCCTCTGCGTTGCCTCTCTGATGCTACCGTTGCCTCTCTGCCTGGTACTCGCTGGCTCAAAACTCCTTTCTGATCCAACTCTCTGCTTCAGCCTCTCTCTGTAACTTAGATTACTAGTTCGATTTTCTCAGCAAACCATGCCCCAAAAAAGTTGAACTGATTTGATCACTTTGGTGTGTATCTCCAACTGACCCTGAAGCCTCTTATACTTTTCTTGTTGATGAATCAACAATCGAGATTAAGTCCCTAATCAATGGCTAAGATTAAGATAGACTTGATCCTTGCCTCTTAGAAGCTTCTCACCCATATTTTTATTAATACCCATTAATATTTTTATTTTCCTATGTTTAGACTTATGAACCCCATTAAAAATTTTAATTATTTTAATAACTCACAATTTGGGTGGAATTTCTCCAAACTATTTCTGGGTCTTGGAGATCTCATGTGTTCTAGCCCCTTTACAAAATTTCGGAGCTAGAGCACATCATATGCTACCTAAAATCAACAATAACTTCCACTCCCAGTGGTTAATACACCTGGTTTCAATATATAACTGCATTTCAATATATTGCTGTGTTGCTTGGTAAAACAATCTTAATACCACCAGTTACTTCGTCCCACAGTCATACCTCCGCTTTCGGTTTTTTTAATACCCGCTCCACTAAACCCCTCCCCCACACTCTGATACACCTCCGCTCCCATATATTATGTTGAGTGCTATCCATTACATGCTATCCGCAATACTCTCGGTTTTTAATATAGCTGTGGTATAACCCGACATACCACAGTCCTCTGCCACTGGTTTGTATGCTGCCTGACACCTTTGTTTTATAATGTATACAATGCCTCGTTTGTGATTCATTGTAGCGAAATCCTCCCCTTATACGTTACCTCCCCCATATTCTCCCTTCCCTATATAACCCTCCCCCATATACTCCCTCAAATTCTATTTTTCACAATATTTCTACTAGAGTGCAGTTTTTTACACCGGAAGTGCATATTTTTTATATTGGCACAGAGTACATTTTTACACAATACACATATTTAAAATGCATTCATTGATATCTATTGTTGGAGTAGTTCTCTTGGGAAAAGAGAACTATCTTGAATGGTCAAGGAAGATAAAACACACTCTCATTTTCAATGAGTTGTGGAAAGGAGTTCGTGTAGGAGAAGGAGATAATGAACCTGCAAGGCCCACCTTAGATAAGGAGATTTCCATTTGGGAAAACAAGAACAACAAGGCCTATGCCTTGATTGCAGCATCTGTAAATGAAGAGGTGAGTCGCCATATTTCACCATTTTCAAATGTTTTTGAAGCTTTATAGAGGTTGAAGGAACTCTATGACTCACACTCTGAACTTGAAGTTGTTTGATTGATGATTAAATTGTTCAGTCTTGAATTGAAAAATGATGACCCTCTTGCTTTAGTATCAAAAGTAAGATATATTATGCATGATATCAAAACCACTGGTGTTCAAATAGACATTTCTCTCATAGCTTATGTCAAGGCACTATATCCCACTTATTCAAATTATCTTGAGTCTTTGCAAGCAAGTGGAAACCTCAAGGAGATTACCTTTGACTCTCTTGAGAAGAAGTTTGCTGAGACAAAGAAGGCTTTTGGGAAGAAGACAACTCATCAGTCTTCTGAAGAAGCTGCGTGTCTTGCACATAAAGAGAAGAATCACACACAAGATTCTTCTAGAGGAAGAGGTGGCCGAAGAGGTAGAGGAAGAAAGAATTATAGAGGTAGGGGGGGCAGACAGTTCCAAGGAGAAAAGTATGATCTTCATTGCATATGTTGCAATAGAGATGGACATGATGCATCCACATGTAAGTTGCCTTGGGACAGAATTGAGTAGGAAAGAAATGAAGTCAAAGGTAAAACCAATGACAAAGGGAAAAGTAAAGCACTTGAATCCGCTTACTATGTTGTGGCACATTGTAATATTGGAGTAACTGAAGGCTTGTTTAATGCTTCACTTGCTTCTTGGAAAAATGATTGGTTTCTTGATTTAGGAGCAACTTGCCACATGACTTTTAGAAGAGATTTTTTTGAAGAATTTATTGACAATGTTGATGAAGCAGTATACTTTGCAGACAAATCAAAACTCAAGCCATCAGGGCTTTGCGCAATCAGGTTCAAACTGCCTGGTCTTCCAGAATTTCTTTTGCATGATGTTTTATATCTCCCAGAACTGAGGAGAAACTTGCTGTCTTTGGTCCACATTCGCTAGCAATGACACTCCATTCATATGTTTGATGGCAAGGTTGAGATCAGAAAAGCATCAGATTGCTCACTTGTCATGACAAGGATAGAAGAAGAAATACTTATGACGCTGTAAGGTACCTCTGCTCGTGCACAAAACTTCTCATACAGTTCTCATTATGATGAAGGTACATTTCCATCAAGTCTTTTATGGCATGCTAGATTTGAACACTTGAATTATGACAACTTTCATATGTTGAAGAAAAGTGGTGTCACTGGTTTGCCTACAATTCCTAGGAAACTTAAGCAATGTGATGCTTGTATCTTAGGAAGGCACAACAAACAGTCTTTTCATTCACATTTTAGAGCACATAGAAAACTTGAACTTATTCATTCAGACTTATGTGGCCAAATGCCTTTTCCTTCTGCAAATGGAAATAAATATATGATGACATTTATTGATGACTACACTAAAATGTGTTGGGTTTATTTATTGAAGAACAAATCTGATGCTTTTCAAACATTCAAGAACTTTCATGCATGGATTGAAAATGATGCACAATCTCATATTGGTTCTATTCGCACTGATAATGGAAAATAATACACTTCAAATGAATTTGAAAATTATCTTTTTTAGCATGGGATCAAACATCAAACAACTATGCCTTATAATCCCCAACAGAACAGAGTAGCCGAAAGAATGAATAGGACAATCATAAATATGGTACGTTCCATGATGTTTTTTCAAGAATGTAAAATTGATGTTTTGGGCTGATGCACTTCTATGTGCTATTAGAAACAAGACTCCTTATGAAATATGGTATGGCCACATTCCTTTGGTAAAGCATCTCAGGGTCTTTGGTTCCACCTATTATGCCTTGATACCTAAGGAACAAAGAAACAAACTTGGTGCAAGGAGTCGTAAGTGTATCTTCTTGGGGTATTCAAATATCTCCAAAGCATATTGCGTCTATGATGAAGTTAATAAGAAGTTTGTAGTGTCTAGAGATGTGATCTTTCTTGAATCTTCCAAGGCTGACAATGTTGTTGAGTGACAGCTTGATCACTTGGATAGATTCGAACATGCCAAGTCCTTTCAAGAATTTGATAATGAGATTCCACATCTTGAAGGGGGGATTCCTATACTGGATCAATCTGTGGAATCTTCTTCTGAAGCACACTCTCTCCCCCACATGAAGCTCCAACCATTGATGATGCTTTGAGTAACGTGATTGACAAAATTGGGAGACTCAATTTTGATTAAACCCCAACTCAGTCAACTAAGTAGCCTGGGCCATCTTAGAAAGGTCCAAAATGGCTGACAAAAACACTTGAAAGTGTTCATCCTGATGAGGTTGGAAAGATAGGAACAAGAAATTCAACTAGGCAAAATGGAGGTGATGTAGACTGTGAAAATTCGGTTAACTCGAATCCCTACTGTAGCAACAAATTAAATTTCTTCTACTTGATAATTTCTGAATCAAGTTATTTACAGTGTTACACAGTAAACATCAAAATAAAATCTACTGCAGCCTTCACAACATAAAATATTGGGAAAACAAAATACTGCATAGGAGAGAAATAAACACACACAAATACACCGTTGTTTTTGGACAAACGTCCCCGGAAAAACCCAAGTTCGGAAAAACGATGCAACAACAGACGGTTTGATTATTATGTAGTAGTAATCTGAGTACAAATCATTGGATGCCCAAACTGGCTATCTGATACGGAGAATAAACTGACAAAGAGGTAGTGATAAAATATCTCACATTGTCACTGGAGATCTAACACTGATCTGGGCTCTGGATGAGCTACCCTACACTAGCTCTATGTAATCTCTGCGTGAGCTCATGCAGTCAATGCGTCACAGCTCAAGGGACTGCGTCACCCTTCCTTCTGATCTTCTACCCATTGGAAACTTGACTTCGTGGCCTTCCGGACTCACACCCCGACTTTTGGTACTGGATCTCGACTGCTCTCTAGCAAAATTGTGGATTCCCTCTGAAACATTGCGTTTCCTCTGCGTGGCACTGTGCTGCCTCTCTGGTCCTCTCAATGCCTTCTTTGCCTTGCACTCACTGGGATTGGAAAAATCCCCTTCGGTCTACTATCCCTGCCCCTCATTGCAAGAAGATCACTCAATCTCTCTTCGGCAACTCAATACTGCTACTCTTGAGAATTCGATCTCTAGATTCACTATCTCAGTGTGTTCTCCAAGTGCCCATCAATCTCCTTTTTATAATCTCTTGTTGGAGCACCAACGACTAAGATTGAAACATAATCAAGGGCTAAGATAAATTGGGAGTTGATCCTCGTCTTTATCTAGAAGATTCACACCAGATTTAATTAATACCCTTTAATTAATCACATTTCCTAAGTTTAGACTTAGGAATACATTAAAAATGATTAATTATTTTAATTAAACCATCTCTAGGTGGAATTTTCGCAAACGATTTTTGGGTCTTGGAGAATGCATGTGTCTTGGCCTCTCTGCCAAATTTTGAGGCTAGAGCACATTTGATGCTACAGAAATCAACATTCCCTCTTAGCAAGGAATGTGCTCTAGTGCTGCAACCCACTGAAGCATCACTCTGTCTCTGCACCATCTCCTGCTGCGTTGTTGATGTCTGGCTTTGCTGTCCATCAATTATTGTGCAACTCTGATTGCTACATCCTTGTTGCTGCTGGCCCTGCTGAACTGCTGCCAACAATGCAACCCTCTCCAACTGCTGTTGCTGCAACTGCAACGAAAAAGCGTCCAAAATACTGAACCAACTGTGGTAAGTATGATGCATCTGTCACCTGAGTCTTGACAACTGCTAGAATCTGCGATGTCGCTGAAGCCTCTGCATTGCTGTTGACTCTGCTCTATGCCAACTGCACTGTTGCCAACTCTGAACTGCGCTGCCAACATCTGACCTGCTACTAGCTACTGCATCTGTCACTCTGGCACTTGACTGCACCAACTACCACTAGTCCATCCTGCTATTGCATATTATGGGCTCCCGTAGCAAGGTATTGATTCATGAGGTGGACCTCCTCAAGAATCCTGCCCATCCTGTAGCTTTTTGAGGCTACAACTCCAAATCTCCCTACCTCACCCCTAGAGGTAACTCGGTGATCATGGAAAACTCTTCCTCCAATCTGGTGGACAACTTGTCGATCTCTGCGGATTCGGCCTACTGATCCTGCTTCTCCTCCATGTCCTTTCTGAGAGGACATTGAGTGTTGTAGTGGCCAAACTCACCACACCTGAAGCACTGATCTTGGAAATGTCCATCCTCCTGTGCTGCTCCTATTGCCCCTTTGATGCGAGGGCAACATCTTCCTCTTCCTTTACTTGCTTTGTCACACTGCTGTTGCCAGCATCACTGATGGTGCTCTTCACCAGATCTCACCTCATCTCCTCCTCTTGCAGATCAACCCACATACGATCCCATTCTGGTAGTTTTTCTCTGCCCAAGATACTTTGGACGAAAACTTGCCATTCTACAAAAACGCTATTCAGAGCTAATCGCACCAACTTTGTAGGATGGGGCGCTAACCCTACTAAAGGTAGCTAGTCCCAGACATCCTGAAGCCTAGTAAGGAAGGGGTCTATATGCTCCCCTTTCTGCATCTTCGTGCATCTCAACTTGTCCTCAAGATACATCTTCCATTGCTCGGAAGATCCTTTGTACAACGTAGCTAGTGCCTACCACATCTGCCAGGTAGTATCTTTACCAGCTATGTGAGATACCGCGTGATCTCGAATCCCATCGAGAATCAACCTCTTAGCTTTCGCCATCTCCTTCTTATACTTCTTAAGTGGATTTTCATCTGCGGGTACAACTACCACACTATTGATGTAAGTCTTGAGATCATGTTCATCTAGATGGCAGAAAATTCTAGCCTTCTAGATCACATAGTTGGAGGCTCTGTCCAACCGATCTTGATCTCTCAACCCAGTTGATGCCATCTCTCGGAAAATGTCAAATTCCTCCTCTTCTCCTCTACACAGCTCCTACCCAGTGATTCACTCTCCCTTCTGGAGTGAGAAATCCTGCACACAACTACTACTGCTCTGCTAGGAAAATTCAAACTTCTTGGCTAGAAGTCCCTGAAGGAAAGAATTCCCTCAATGTGTGCTTGTCCTTCCTCTTGACACTATTTGCACTAGCAAACTGCTGCAAAATTTGCGTCCCAACCGAAGATCTGCTCTGCAAGGAATTACTGCTACTCCCTCTGCCTCCGATACTCTTCAAACTGGAAAATTTTGTTCTCTGTTGACTCACTCAAAGAAGTAAAATTTCCATGAAAAGCTGACCCTCCTGGCCAAGGAAATACACTGCCCCTGAGGGTTTCGTGTTGATCAGTGGTTATCATTGATGTCAACCTAAGCGGCGCTAGGGGCTCCCCAATCTTGCATGGGAATTTTGACTTAACAACTCATCCTATTCTTAGTCAAGGATTGTCTAGGTGGATTCTACTCGTCGAGATGTTTGCGTTGATATATGGTATACCTCCTAGTTTTTCACGGTTTGAGAGTTATTCATGTTTGAAGTTAGTAACCCCAGTTAGTGGGCTAAAACTCCATGGGGTTGTGGCATGGCCCTCATCATTGGGGTCATTGAATAGTCAATAATTAATAATGTTTTATGCTCCTAAAAGCCCTCCAACGTTCACTTGTTGAGGACCCTCTCAACTGAAGACATTTCTATAAATAGTGACCCTCATATCCTCCTCTAACAAGCACTTTTCAACAAATTATTTTGTGAGAAGACCTCGGTAATTTTTCGGCCCTCATGAGCTTCCAACGCAGGATTGTTGCAGGGAGTTTAAGGTTTCGTTGAGGTCTGGTTAGGGCACAAAATTATGATCAAGTTTGAAGGTCTGTTTTGAAGCAAGTTTAGAGCTTTGGATTCTAGGATTTCGTTGCTTCAAACAGGTCATTGTGGCATTTTCGCTATAACTTGTTTTCTACGAAGCTTTAGACATGGAAATTAAAACCCATTTGAGCTGAAATCTTGATGAACCTCGTGATTGAATTTTATATCTTGGTTCGCTATATTTTCGGAGATATGATCTGAGGAAGTTAGGGTTTTTGCAGGCTCCCGAATTCCATGTCAAACTGGTGACCTCGGGAAAATCTTCATAACTTTTTCTTTGAGTATTGGATTCAAATTTCGTAAACAGTGGCAAGAAGAGGACGCGCTGTAGTTTGTTGGGTATTGTTTTTAGGGCCGAAGGTCGAAACAGTGACACATGGCACTTTGTACAAGTTCCCTCTACTGAACCAGTCTATAATCAGGTCATCGTGGGAGATTGAACATAACTCTTTCTTGAAGAATCCAATCTCGATCAGACTCATGGGGTTGGAAAGAGGACTCAGAGGGCTACTACAGCACAAAATTTCAGACCTTGGAGATCCGAAATTACATAGATACAACAGATTCAATATCAAGCTCCTAGAAGGCAAGAATAAGTATGCATTTAAGGATCATTGCAGTAAGGATCACACATCAATAGTCAAGGGTAAGTCTGCTATAGCAAGGTATGTATGATTAGTGTTTGCATTTGAATACAACAAGGTATGTATGATTAGTGTTTGCATTTGAATTTTGAGTATCATCTCTGACATATGTTTTTGCAGGACAACGTAACTATATTGTTTTTTATTTGTTTGGGCCTTGCTTGTTAATGCATGTGCAGGAAAGATGACACTTTAGAACAACTTAAACACATACTAGAAGGACATGCAATGCTAAAGTACCATTACTTGAAGCAAGCACAACAGTACCGTAGCAGCTGCAAGTGATCCAAGAAGCTATGTCGAGTCAAGTGTCAGGTCTTGTCAAAAAGCCAGTGCTGTAAAAAAGTCATCATTGTAAATTTGTAAAAGTGTCATTATTGTAAGAGAGTCAATTTGCCTAGAGTTAAAGAGGCATTGTTGGGAGGTATAGGGGTCACTGTTGGGATGATGTCATGGTTGGGTTACAGGTCATGGTGTGATTCGATGTTCGGTCAAGTACAAGAAAATCATTGTAAATCATATTGTATCATGGATCATTATCCCTGGTACGAGAGTCCACACTCTTGTCTCACATTTGATCATTATAGGGTGGCGAGGAGGTGTTAGGTAGATGCATGAAGTTGCCTACAGGTTGGAGCCTATGAACACTTTAGGGTGGTAGGTTGGTCTAGATGTTGGGGCATCCATTTAGTTGATTACTGAAGAAACCAGGACATTGGGGCATCCTTCCAGTGGGAGCTAGAGAAGAATGCTTTTCTAGAATTCTAGGAAGTTGTAACTTTCATTTCAGTTGGGGTTGAAGATTAAAGAATTTATTAGAAAAGCGTTCGGTGGGTTTTGACCCGGATGGGGTTTTCCACCTAAAATTCTTGTGCCTATTATATTCTTTTGTTTATTGTTGTTACTGGATAACATCAATAATAATTAAAGATTAACTAATGCTCTAAAAAGATTTAATAGTGCTAATTGCTAAGGAATACTGATTCACTCCCCCTCTCAATATTTCCAACATTTCAAACTGTTGCCTAAGCAGAAACTCGAACCTCATTCTTCCTTTCTGCTCTGAGCTCTCCGACTTATGAATTGTGCTCCGATACCATGTGAAAATTTGGTTAACCTGAATCCCTACTGCAGCAACAGATTAAATTTCTCCTACTTGATAATTTTTGAATCAAGTTATTTACAGTGTTACACAGTAAACATCGAAATAAAATCTATTGCAACCTTCACAACATAAAATATTGTGGAAACAAAATATTGCACAGGAGAGAAATAGACACACACAAATACACCATTGTTTTTGGAGAAACGTCCTCGGAAAAACCCAACTTGGGAAAACAGTGCAACAACTAAGGGTTTAATTATTATGCAACAGTAATATGAGCACAAATCATTGGTTGCCCAAACTGGCTATTCGATACAGAGAATAAACTGGCAAAGAAGTAGTGAGAAAATATCTCACACTGTCATTGGAGATCTGACATTGATCCGGGCTCTGGATGAACTACCCTACGCTATCTCTGTATAGTCTCTGCGTGGGCTCACGCAGTGATTGTGTCACAACTCAAGGGATTGCGTCACCCTTCCTTCTGATCTTTTGCCCACTGGAAACTCGACTCCTTGGCCTTCCGGACTCACACCCCGGCTTCTGGCACTGGATCTCGACTGCTTCCCAGCAAACTTGTGGATTTCCTCTGAAACACTGCACTGCCTCTACATGGCACTGCGCTGCCTCTCTGGACCTATCGATGCCTTCTCTGCCTTGCACTCATCGGGACTGGAAAAATCCCCTTTGGTCTACTATCCTTGCCCCTTACTTCAAGAAGATCACTCGATCTCTCTTCGGCAACTTAGCGCTGCTACTCTTGAGAATTCGATCTCTAGATCTCACTATCTCGATGTGTTCTCGAAGTGCCCATCAAGCTCCTTCTTATAATCTCTCGTTGGAGTACCAATAGCCAAGATTAAAACATAATCAAGGGCTAAGATTAACTGGGAATTGATCCTCGTCTTTATCTAGAAGATTCACACTAGATTTAATTAATACCCTTTAATTAATCACATTTCCTAAGTTTAGACTTAGAAATACATTAAAAATGATTAATTATTTTAATTAAACCATCTCTAGGTGGAATTTTCCCAAACGATTTCTGGGTCTTGGAGAATGCATGTGTCTTAGCCTCTCTGTAAAATCTCAAGGCTAGAGCACATTTGATGCTATAGAAATCAACATAGACGATTCTAATTCACCTGTTGATATGGATGTTTCTTATGATTGTGAAATGAATTTGTCTTCAGATTTTGAACCAACTTCCTTCAAAGAAGCCGTTTCTCATGATAAATTGAAAGAAGTGATGCAAAAGGAGTATGATGCCTTGGGAAAGAATGGCACTTGGAAGCTGGTTAATCCTCCATTGGGAACCAAACCAATACGCTGCAAGTGGGTCTACAAGAACAAGTATAAAGATAATGGCTCATTTGACAAACACAAATCCATGCCTGTGGCAAAATGTTTTGCACTGAAGGAAGGGGTCGACTATGAGGAGACTTTTTCCCCCACAACAAAATGGGCTATCATCCAAACACTCCTTGCCTTGGCAGTGCAGAACGGATGGAAAGTCCATCAAATGGATGTAAAAACTACTTTCTTGAATGGAGATCTAAAAGAGAATGTTTATATGTTCCAGCCGGAAGGATTTGTTGTGAAGGGTCACGAACATAAAGTATGCAAGCTTGTAAAATCCTTGTATGGCCTCAAGCAAGCACCGCGAGCGTGATATGAGAAGTTAATTGAGCATCTTTTGAAACTCAACTTCAAACATTATGATCTTGATGATGCAACTTTGTTTGTCAAGAAAGTTGGCAAAACAGTTGTATATCTTGTGGTGTATCATGTATGTATATGATCTCTTTTGATGAAGGGAACAATGAGAGCTATATTGCATCCATGAAAAAGGAATTGAGGAAAGCTTTTGAAATGACAGACTTGGGGTATGTTCACTACTATCTTGGTCTTGAAGTAACTCAACATCCAAAGTTTATATTCCTCTCTCAGAAGAAGTACATTGGAGATATGTTGAACAAGTTTGGCATGGCTGAGTGCAATCCTTTGACTACTCCAATGGAACAGAGCTTAAAGCTCACATCCATTAAAGGAAAAAAATTTGAAGATGCAACAAAGTATAGACTTGTAGAAAGTCTCAACTACCTGACTACTACTAGCCCAGACATTTCATTTGCTGTTGGAATCCTCTCCAGGTTTATGCAAAAGCCTTGTGAAGGACATTAGTTTGCTGCGAAAAGAGTTCTAAAGTACTTGAAGGGAACTCAAGACTTTGGACTTAAATATACATAGGTGGGTGACTTCAGCTTGATTGGATACTTTGATTCAGATAAAGAAACTGGGGTATCTACTTTAGTAATGCTATGAGTCTTGGATTAGGAGCTGTCTCCTGGAGGTCATGCAAATAATCAGTTCCAACAAATTCCACAATAGAGGAAAAATATGTGGCAGCAGCTGAAGCAACAAAGGAAATTGTGTGGCTCAGGAAAATTCTGGAAGATTTGCAGGTGAAATGAGTGCATTCAACTCCACTCATGATTGACAACACTTCTGCAATAAAGTTGGCCAAGAACCCAAAGTTCCATGATCGAACAAAGCACATCAATACAAAATACCATCTGATTCGATATCATGTTGAAGCCAAGACAATCCATCTACGTCATTGTTCCACAATTGAGCAGATTGCAAACATCTTCACCAAAGCGCTTGGGAAAGAAAAGTTTGAAAGATTCAGAACGGTGCTTGGACTCACCAACATCCCTTCAGATTAAGGGGGGAATGTTGACACCTAATCCTTGGGATTGGGTGAATATGTGTAAAATAATGTAAATAGAAAATAAGGATAGTTGGAAAATGAAGAGACACTGGGAGATGAAGCCCAAGAGTCTCTCCCTCCATGTATATATCTATGATCAGCCTTAATGAAAAATCATAATTCATTTGAGGAGTTACCTCCTGGCCTGACATATAAACTAATTTGAAAACAAGATGATGTGACTTTTGGCCCTTGCTTATTTAAAGGCACTTTATCTGTGATAGGTTACTCCGGATATTGTCATTATTTGATGATTTTTATTTTCAGATTTCTGTTGCTTGCTTTCAAAAATTAGCAGAAGCCACTGCTTCATATGGGCTTCCTTGGCACACTTTGGAAAAACTGAGTTGTTATAGTAATTTAAATTGTTACAAGCAATTCATCTACTCTGCATTAGCATACCAGCTAGTTTAGAGCTATCAGGTGCCTTCACTGGGATCAGTAAATGAGAGCACTAAATATCCAATTCCTAGTCAACTGATTACAGCTGTAGTCGTAGCACTTTGCTCATCTTGAAAGGGAGATATAAATGATATAAAATGAATTTTGTTTTAGGTTCTCTTCACTCATCATGGCATAGTTTAAAAATTAGTACTTGTCTGATATTTACTTCATTGCAAGTTTCAATTTTCACAAATTATTTAATAATACAGTACATTTATGAAATAAAATGATTGACTTTTTTATGTTTTTGAAGAACTGATCTTTGAATATAAGATCAAAAGGCATTGTTTTCTATACTTCTATTGTATTTTGAAGTTCATGTCATATAGTCCTTATTAATGTTAGTGTTATTTTTCCCATGCATTGGCATTTTCCAATGCAGCCATCTAGTTTCAGTTGTACGCTCATGTAGGATCTCTTGTCTTCCCAAGTGCAATAGCTATACTCTGGGCATCTTCTATTGCTATATATAGATGCAGTCTCATGTATTTTACATAAATTCTCTCTTTTGTTGAAGGTTTGGGTCTTTTGCAGTTGTTTTCGGTTCTGGATACTATTTTAAACATTTTCATGGTATTAGAGACAGGTTCTGCAAAGTCCTCAATTTTTTTGAGAGATGGTTGCAAGCTGTGCAGATCCATATCAGATCTTCAGACCTAGATCAGACTAGATCGGATTAATGTCTAGGTTGTGGTTGTTTGCTGCTCTCTGAAGTTAAAGTTGTATGAAAAGTCCAACAGTTTGTGGTCCTTGCCAGTTTGATCACAGATTGGAGATTCAGCTTGTGCGCTTTGTTTGTTAAACTCAGAGGCAGAGACAGGAACAAAAACAACAGGAAACTCATGGGGCATGGTTCACCCATTTCACTATTAAATAGATGATTTTACAATGAAGATTTGACTAACAAATATAGAGACTTGACCAATAACTTTCTAGAAATATCCAAAGACCAAATCAACTAACTACCTGACTAAATTGGTCAACAGGGGAGATAAATTATATTTTAGCCCTCCCCTTTAATCTCAACTATTACATTCATCAGCATTGACAATGCCTTACTTCTAAGTGCTGTCTTTGAAACTAAAAAAAATTCTTCCCAATGGTATTGTGAAGATATCTACTAACTAATCTTTAGAGCCACAAAATTGAAGATAAATGTCACCATTGTTGACAAGCTCACGACTGAAGTGATAGCAAGTATCAATGTGTTTGCCCTTTCGGTGAAATATATGGTTCTTGGACAATTCAATTGCTGAACTGTTGTCACAGAAAATAGAAGTTGGTTTGTTTGCCTCTGTGAAAGATCCTTCAAAAGTCTTTTTAGCCAAACTGCATGGCATGTTGCTGTAGTAGCTTCTACATGTTCTGTTTCCACTAAAGATATTGAGACAATAGGTTGCTTCTTAGAAGCACATGAGATCAAATTTGTGTCAAGATGAAAAAAATCCTGAGGTGCTTTTCCTATCATCAATGCTACTAGCAAAGTCACTATTTGTGTATCCTATAAGTGTGTTGTCTTCAAAACTTGTGTAACACAATTCAATGATTCATAATTAACTGTATCTGCAATATACCTCAAGATTCTTTTCCCAACTTTCGATTTAGAGTCCTTGGTACATTTAATAAATCTGGAAATGTAACTAATTGCATGCATAACATCAGGTCTTGTTGCAGTAAGGTACATGAGGCTACCTACAAGCCTTATATATAATGTTGAATCAACAGCTGTTCCATCATCTTGCTTGCTCAATTAGTTCCTATTGCAATAGGTAGTTCTAGTTTTAACTTTTTACACCCTAAACCTCTTTAAGATATACATACCATACTTTTGTTGACATATGAAAATGCCTTGAGCAGATTGCTTAACTTCAATTCCCAAAAAGTTTTTAATGAGACCATGGTTTGTTAGCTCAAATTCTCTTTTCATGGAAGCTTTGAATTCATGTAAAATCATATCTCTAGCATATATGATGGCATCAACATAAATACAAACTATGGGAATCTTACCTTGCTGATCTTATTTGGTATGGAGAGTGAGCTCATTACTGTTCCTACTGAACCCTTTGTTGAACAAATATGAGTCAATCCTGTTGAATTTTCTACAAGGGTGTGCAGTAGAAAACAATTTTCTGATTTGATAAACACTACCTAAGATCTTCAATTAATTTATCTCATGCCACTGATATCACTGAACAATTATACACAGAAAATATCAACTTTAAATGCAGTGGAAATAGTAAAAATCACTGAAAGATAGCATGCACAACAGAGACAATAATTTTACCCTTGGAGAAAACCCAACAACTTTTATTTAGCGGAATTTATTCTTCAGCAAGGTTTACAAATCAACAACATTTGTCTAGAAATTTGTGCCAATATCCAAGTCAAAATACCGTTCAAACCTGGTCAAACTTCAGCTAGTCAACACTGGTCAAATCAGTCAAATAGATCAGAAATCAATGCTAGTCAATGTTTTGGTCAAACAGCCCTGCAGTCCCTGCGGCCCTCCAGCTTGTGGCTCTTGTGGCCTTCTCTCTTGCTGCCCTCTAACTCGACCTCCATGCTTGGTTGCGGCTCCTTGCTGCCCTCTTCCACATGAAAATAGTTCTTTTCTCCACATGTGTGGCTGTCGAAGAGACCTCAGAAAGAATGAGGTAAATTAACCCAAAGGACACACCCTTTCATGAGCTGGGGTGACTTGGTGCCCCAAAAATAATTTTGTATTTTCTTAGACCGACTTGGGGACCTCTTTAGCATGCGGGAATACCTCCCAATGGTACAAAAAAATCAACAATCCCTCTCAACGAGAGGTATTTCCATAGCTGCAATAGATTTCCCCTTAGCTGAAATTTCTCCTCCATAAGAAAAGTTCATGAGCTTGCTATATTGATGCATGTTTGTAGATCACTCCATCTTGAAGCAGGAAATGTGACTGTTCACATGCACATCTATAGATCACTCCATCTTGGAGTAGGCAATGTAAGTATCCTGGGGCCATTTACCCTTGGCCATATCAACATGGCTTGGCCAAAGTCCTTTATGGCTTCTCAAGTAAAAGTATCAATCTCTTTTGGTCAAATCAACATGACCTAGCCAAGTCCTTCATGGATTCTCGGGAAAGGATCTGCGCTTGGAGCATTCACCCCTGTCTAAATTAGCATGGGTCAGCCAAAGTCATTTATGGCTTCTTACATGAATTTCATCTATCTCCTCTGGTCAAAGCAACATGACCCAACCAAGTTCTTCTGGCTTCTTAGGAGAAGATATATCCAATCCTGCAATTTCCCTGGGCCATTCACCCCTAGTGAAATCAACATGACCTAGCTGAAGTCCTTCATGGCTACTTAGGTGAATGTATCTATCTCCGCTGGTCAAATCAACATGACCCAACCAAGTCTGTTTGGCTTCTCAGAGATGGTCTGCTCAATCTTGCAAAGACATCAACACTCCCTCTCAATGAGGAGACATTCTGCATCACGCCAAGCATGTCTCTGAAGTATACGAACTTTGCTCAAGACAGAGGCTTGGTGAGAATGTCTGCAATCTGCTCATCTGTGGATATATACTGGAGCTTCACTGCTCCTCTCTACACCATGTGTTGGATGAAGTGACTTGATCAAATAGGCCTGCAAGAAGATTCCGAAGCCACACTGCTTCATGACTTGCGACACTGGGTACGATATACTCTGTCTCTTGTTGGATTTTAAATACCCAACAACCAATTTAATGAATTTTCTGAAGTGAAAGAAACTGAACCTGAACTTTCAAATGCATTCACTAAATGTATTGAGTATTCTAACTAAACATTTGCAATGGAAAATAAAATCTTAAGACAAAAGCACATTAAAAACATATAACACCAGAAATTACCCAAGAAACCCCAACTGGGGAAAACCCGCAAAGTGCGTGTTTTCAGGAAAATTACAAGGATGAGGGAAAACTTCCTTAACGCTCAACAACCTATGAAAACCCCTTAACACCCATGTTGAACTCGATGTATGCCTCTTGGCCTGCTCCTCTTGCACGCAGTAAGGAATCCGTACCAATTCGTACGACCCACTGCATAGGCCTCTATGTAGATACACTTGGCTTGCTAAAGGAAATGGCAGATTGAAAAATCTGAGGGAAGTATGGCCTCTTTTCCTTTGCTCCTCTGCGCTGGAAGTGAAAACCTAGAGCTGAATTTGCTGGCTGCAATTGCTAAAGAGATCACACACACTTATGATGCCTTCAACGAACTAACTTCACCAGTTGCCTTATCTCCCCTTTATTATTCGACTTGGGCCCCACTAAGCACTCACAAGGCTAAGAATACTTTTTAATATTAGGCTGAGATCAAATTATAAATTGGCTTTAGAAAAATAAATTTTTCTTAAGTTAATACATAGGAAATAATTAAAAAACTTGAAGGTGGAAATTTGTGGGTCCCCTTGCTAGTCTAGGCATCATGGACTAGATAGAACCCTTGCTCTCTAACCCCATTCAACACTACCTTTTAGAGAGGAAGGTGTTATGTACTATGCCTAATTTATCTTTGAAGTAGACAAATCTGCCCCTTGCCAATGCCTTGGTAAGTATATCTGCTGTCTGCCCCTCTGTAGACATATACTGGAGTGTGACTTTACCGCTCTGAAACCAATCTCTGATATGGTGGTACCGGATCTCAATGTGCTTGGTGCGGTCATGAAACATTGGATTCTTAGAGAGCTTAATGCAATTCTAATTGTCATAGTGTATGATTGTGGGCTCCAACTTCTGAGTGAACAACCCAACAAGTAGCTTCCTCAACTAGATGGCCTCACAAGTTGCCAGGTTGGTAGCCATGTACTCGGCCTCGGCTGAGCTTAGTGCCACTGATTTCTGCTTCTTGCTGAATGTGGAAACAACTGCTGACCCAAAATTGAAAGTGCAACCTGAAGTGCTCTTCTTGTCTGTGGAACCCCTACCCAATCTGCATCTATGAAGCCTTGAAGCCTCACTCCATCAGCTCGTCTATAAAGCAACCCATAATCTGTTGTGCCCTTGAGATACCTCAACACATGCTTGGAAGCAACCCAATGCACTCTTGCAGGCTCAACCATGAACTAACTCAATTAGTTAACTACAAAGCAAATGTCAGGCCACGTGTTCTCTAGATATTTCAACGACCATATAAGCTTTGTATAAGGCGTGGCATCAAATCGCTCTGCTATGGTAGTGTCCACCTTCCTCCAGTTTGTAACTAGAGGCATGGTCATGGGCCTACAATCTTTCATGGGAACCTCTTAAGAATCTCTAGCGTGTACTTGACATGTCCCAAGGAAATCTCCTCATCAGCCTGTCATACCTCCAGCCAAAGGAAATATTGCATCAACCCTAAATCCTTCATCTCAAGCTCCCTTATATGATCTCTCTTGGAGCCTTGGATCAGTCTATTTGCTCCTATCAATATTAGGTCTCCCATGTACAACACTAGAATGAGTGGAATACCTCCAACCATAATGTAGTACAAGTTGGGGTCTGCTTCACTCTTAGTGAAACCCAATCCCAGAAGGTAGTTGTCTATTTGGGCATACCATGCACTTGGTGCTTGCTTGAGCCCATAAAGAGCTCTCTTCAACCTACAAACATGCGTGTCTCTATTAAAGGCTTCAAACTCCTCAGGATGCTCAACATACATCTCTTCCTCAACAACTCCATTAAGGAAGGCAATCTTTATGTCCATTTGGTGGATTCCCCGCCCCATATGCGTTGCAATTGCCAAGATGGTCCTAATGGACGAATTCCGGGCCATGGGTGCAAACATCTCATCGTAATCTACCCCCTCGACCCGAGAGAACCCTTTGGTCACGAATCTAGCCTTGCACTTCTCTACACTCCCATCAACTCCATGCTTGACCTTATAGACCTAGCGTGATCCAACAACTGATTTGCTGAACGGTCTTGGCGCTATCTCCTAAACGTCATTCATCATGATGGATGAATACTCCACCATGGAATGTCACCATACCTGCTGAGAGGTTGCCTCCTCTTAACAAGAAGGCTCTGAGTCTAGCAACTCATTCATCAGTACCATGTAACCCTATATCTCTGTGGTTGTTTACATTTTCTGAATCTAGAGTTGGGGGCTCTAACTCTCTCCCGAGCCTCCTTGATTAATTGATCTACCCACTTGGCTCGTCCTCTCCCTGTGCTAGGAGTCACCAGCTGAGTGGGCTCCACTCACTCTGCTCTCTCCTCCTCTTCCTGTGTTGTCTTCTCATCTGAGTGCTACTCGACCTACCCAGCAACTGGTAGTGACTGAATCTGTGGAGTTGGCTGAGCCTCTTGTTTGGGAGCTTGCTGCTCCTCACCCTACGCTGTTTCCTGCTCCTGCTCCAAGGACTTCCTGAGAGCCCTTTCCTCCTCAAATTTCATGTCAGATCATGGTCTTATTGAGTGCTGGGGCCTACACCCTATACGCCTTAGACGTCTCGCTGTAGCGGAAAAATGCCCTTCTCTGTTGTGGGCTCCAACTTCTTCCAGTTATCAGAAGGCACATGGTAGTAAAGAAGGCTACCAAAAATCTGGAAGTGAGATACGTCAGGCATCTTGCTTGTGTAAACCTCCTTTGGCGTAACTCTGCCTATCTCCTTGTATGGGCTCTTGTTCGGCAGAAAGACTATAATGTTGCATACCTCTACCCAAAGGAACGTTGGTAGCCCCTTGTCATGCAACATGGCCTTAGTCGCTCCAACTATGCTCTAGTTCTTGTGCCTAGCCAATCCATCCTACTTAGGGTTATATGGTGTGGTGAGCTGTCTCCTAATGCCCTCGTTGGCACACAAATCCCTGAAGGAATTAGAGATGTACTCCTCAACATTGTTTGACCTTAGTGCCTTGATCTTTTTACCCGTTTGGTTCTCCACCAAGGCTTTGAACTCCACAAAATTGGAGAAGGCTTCATCTTTCTTTCATAAAGAAGATCCATGTCTTTCTCGAGTGGTCATCGATGAAGGTGACATAATATTTGTATCCGATAAGGGATGGAGAGGAAAATGGACCACAAACATCCGAATGAACCTACTCCAAGATGCTTGTTAAAATTGGCAACTAGGGCGAAACTCCATGTGGGTCATCTTATTCATGGCTGATAATTTTTTTACTAGATTCCTCTCGTCGAGAGGTGTAGGATTGATCTAAAGATCATCCGATTCCGATAAGTATTTATGGAGATACGAATTTATTTTGATTATGGACTAATTGTCGGCCAACAACTTATGTAGGCTCAGAAGCCCAATAGTCGCATCTATTCAACCCTAACGCTTTCATATAAATACAGAAGGTCTCCTCATTTGGACACTCACATCTCAACACATCTCTCTCTCTCTCTCTCTCTCTCTCTCTCTTGCGTAGAAAAGAGTCTCTTCTCTCTCTTGCACAGAAAAGGCTTTTCTCTCACATGTGTGGAAGGAAGGACACAGAATTTAGGGCTGCAACTGCAGATCGGAAGTTTGACCAGTGTTGACCATCTTTTTCTCTCTCAGAACTGCGCTGTAGGTGAACCTGACTCTTTGTGGAAGGCCGCATTTTTTGGTGAACGAATCAAGCCGATCCAACGGTCGGTTTGCAAGATATTGTCTGCCCTAGTTGAGGGCTGATCTAGGGTTTGCTGCTGCTGATGTAAATCAGATTTATGTACATGTCATTGCTAATCTGTGGATAATAATAAGAAAAAGAAGTAAACTGCTCTAAGCATAGAACATACCATAACTTAACAATGCTCTTGGCCTTCTTGTCTTTGTTGGGGAAGGATGTCTTGGCATCTTTCCAAGTGTGCAACCCTTGCACACGTCATGCTGGTCTACACTGCATTCTGGTAGCCCTGTGGCAATCTCCCTGAGAATCTTCAGCGCTCCATGGTGTAAGTGACCCATATTCCTATGCCAATGCTTCCAAAGGTCACGACTCTGCTTCTCAAGGTTGCAATTTTCTCAAGCTAAAGCCTGTAGATGTTCTTCACCCTAACTCCAATCTGTTTGGATGATGCTAATATGGGGGGATCCTAAAAAGGCATAGAATTCAAAGTGTCCAAAATTTGATGGAAACAACGTCATGTTGAAGAGCTCGACGAGACGATTCCAATGCAACTTGAATCGCGTCAAACCAAGTTTGTATCAGAAACTTATCTCAGTTTGAAGTTTTGCGACTATGGGCAAAAAAGTCAAAGTCAAAGTCAGAGTGACGTGGCACATCTAGGAGTTGACAAGTGGCACTTCATAAAAGAAGACACATGGCGCAATGTGTGATGTTAACACTTGGTAGGTTGAAGGCTCAACATGTGGCCCACTGGATGGGCGATGTGTGGCCCTGTGGCAAAGCACCACATGGCTTTATTTTATTGGTCAAAAGTTTGTAACGGATCGACACTGATGGGATTTGAAACCAAAAACCTCCGGCTGGATAGTGCAACCACTCTACTAATGAGCTATGGATATGGTTGTTAATACATCTTGCCAATACTATATTGAATCTTGTTTTCTTGATATGGCCGAAAAAGGGGAGGGTGGAGGTTGCCAAAATTGGTGGCTCTGCCAAATTGGTTAACGTTATAGTGTATGTTATAACTAACCCCGAGCCTCTCGAAACATGCACAAATTGACAACGTATTGGACCATTGTTGGGAGCGTTTTAAACATATGGCATGGTTCGTTTTGGTTATAATATGGTTACAACAACGTACCATATATATATTATGTTTTATAATGCCATATGACTTTAATACATGCTATGACATGTATAGCATAGCAACCAACAAAAAATGCACGTGCGTGATTATGATATGGTTGGTAATGACTATACCAATGCCCCAAGGTATATATGGTATGGTTATGCCACCAATTGGGTTTGTTCTAACATATTCCTCCGAAGGTCCAACCATAAGATATGGTTGTTATAACAAAAGAAACTAATGTGCTATTTTTGTATTACAAGGGTCGCAAAGCAAGTTCGACCTCGGGGTGCGAACCCTATAAAACTCTATATACAAAATGTTGTTGCCATTACACCACAAGTTATGCATTTGTAAAGAATATGATGTTGAGAGTCTTTTGAGACAAGATTAGGCCTGTGTTTATTTTTATAGACAAAGAGTGTTGGAGCTTAATTTTTGCAGCAACCAAAGGAGGGTTTTGATGTTGTTTTGGAGGCCATTCTTGGTAGCAAAGAGCTTAGTTTGTAACAAGCCTTTGGAGGCATTTTGGCTCTTGTAATTACGATCTTGGGGAGAATAATAAAGAGACCACTCCCTTGGAGGCAGGTTCCGAAGACATAGTCCACATTGGATGAACTCCATTATCAATTGGTTTTTTGTCGATTTTCTTCTTGTCTCGATCTTTTATATTTCGTTTTAAATTGCAACTTCATTAAAGTATTCCATGCTTGATTTAAGTTAATTGTTGGTTTAAGTTTTATCATTCACACTTGAACATTTTTACAAGCCAAGTCACTTTAAAAGATCCTAGATCAAGTTCAGATCAAGTGGTATCAAAACAAGTTTGATGGTGGTTGTGAGTGTTCTTGATATCCAGGATATTGAAGGCAATTCGGAAATTCGATCAAGGAGCTTCATTCAAAGAAGAGAAATGTCATCACACGAGGGAGAAGTGAATCCTTTTAGTTCTGAAAAAGAGTTTCATGGAGCTTTCAAGGCGATGAAGACCATGGTTGACAAAATTTACTGGGAATGGAAGTAGTTTAGAGAGGGAATCTCATCGAAGAAGGAAGTCAAAGGCGAAGGAAATGATGGTGATCCGAAAAAGACTCCTCCTTCTTCGCCTCCTTCACGTCCTCCTCATTCTCCTCCTCCTCCTCCTCCTCATGGAAGAGTTACATCAAAGAAGTCGTTGTTGACATTGGATATCAAAATTTGACTTACCAGTTTATGATGGGGAGCTTAATGTTGAAAGCTTGACAATTGGATTCACCAGATGGAAGTCTATTACCGCATGCGGCAGATTGTCAATGACGAGGTAAAAATTCAGTTAGCCTCTCTTCGATTAGAAGGTTTTGCATTAATATGGTGGGAGACTAGACTTCTGGAAGGTAAAACTCTTTCCTCATGGTTTGAATTTACGTCATCATTGAAAAAACAATTCTATCCTTTGGCACATGATCGGAAGGCAATAATAGAATGGCAAGCTATGTGACAATGTAAAGGCCAAAGTGTGTAAAACTTTACAGAGGAGTTTAGGAAAAAGACACTGGCTTTGAATATTCCACTTAATACACAAGAGACTCTTTTGAAGTATATCGGTAGCTATGTTGCACAAAATGCCTGAATGTCTAAAAGTTTTTGAAACAGGGACGACCTGAAACACAACCCTCGGAAAATGGAAACGCGGCTGAAACATCATATATACATATATATTAAATAAATTATAACACATTATTTTGCAAGAAAAAAAAGAATGAGACATATAAATGACATTTTAGAAGAAAATCCAAATTTATATTAACTCCAATAGATGATTACATGATGCAAATATCCGAAATTAGCCTTTATAGATGAGGCTTTACATTCAAGACTCCAAAATCAACCTTTATATGTGAGGCTATATGTGCTAAAATTGAAATAGAACATGAACTAAAGACAATCATGGCTACATTTACATATCATTACTAATACAACTCCTCATCCTCATCAGCAAAGATTAGAACAAAATGCTTGTTCAACAGAAGAGGCAACTCGACTAGTACTTCCAGATGCACTTGCATCACCACTGGCACAAATATCAAGAGCAGAAAGAGAGAGCTCTAAATCTGGACATTCTGCATCCACATCCCATTCTTTATGAGGTCCACTTGTATATTCTTCACCCCTACGAGACACAAGGCATAGGTTTGAATGCACATATACAAGGTCCCCTACCTTCTGCGATCCCAACCTATTGCGCTTCACACTATGAATGAAACTGTAGGTGCTCCAATTCCGTTCTGCTGATGAAGAGCTTACCACTTGTGATAGAATACGAGTGGTAAGACTTTGCAAATGAACACCACTTGCCCCATGACAAGTCCACCACTTAACTGGGTCCATGGTCCTCCTCTCATCCAAAGCTGATATGTCTACAAAATCCTCTAATCCAACAACAAAACAGGCAAATTCTTGCCTTACATCAGTTTGTAAAGAAGCTGGAAATATTCTTTGAAAGGCTTTCTTCACTCCATTGGCCACCTCCTTGTCCTTATGTGGAGCCTTCCCCTTCCCATTGTTTTCAGCATTGAATTCTTCATGATAAAATTTTGGATTCAGAGCATGTGCCAAAGTGTGCAATGGAGTGTTGAAACCATTCCACTTGGTAACAATAATGGACCTCACTTGTTCAGCAAAATCAAAATCCACAAAAAGAAGAGTGGGATCCTCATGTGTAATAATTTCCACAGTTTTTTCGACCATGGTATCCATGCCATCATAAACCTCTCATCAGAAAGGTTTCTCTGTGCCTGCAACTCAAAGAAGATCAAATGCAGGTGATGTGAACTTGAGCAAGAAATCAATCTTGCTCCACCAATCTTCATCAACCAACATCCTCCTCACCATACTTCCCTCTCTGAATCTGCCTATCTCCACTTGGCCCAAGTTGGACCCACCATCATACTCATTATTGCATTTTTAACATCAACAAGGCGACACAACATGATGAAGTTTGAGGCGTACTGTGTCTCAACAACTTTCAACAACTCCAATTTGGATTATTCTCGATATATTGCTTGATATTGGTTGTGGTTGGTGATGAATTTTATAATCTCCCTAGCCTGCCCCGTGACCTCCTTAATCCATTCTGTTTTTGCCTCAATCTCTTCTAAAATCAGATTCAAATTGTGGACAATGCAAGGAGTCCAAAATATATGATTGTATCTAATCTCAACAATCAAGCCTACAACTTTGCAAACAGTTGCATTATCTGTGATAACTTGCAACGCATTCTTTGACCCTACTTGTTCAATAGTAGAAATTAAAATATCAACAATGAACCTACTATCCTTTATCCCACCTGAACAATCTTCTGCTTTGATGAACATGGCTCCTTTTGGTGATGATGTAGTGACATTAATCAAAGGCTTGCATCTTGTATGAGTCCAGCCATCTGAGATAATAGAAACCCTTGTATTACCCCATGAGCTACGAATTGGTTTGAGAACATCGTCAAGAAGTTGCCTCTCTTTCTTTAGCAAAATTGTTATGACTTTTTCATAGTTTGGACCCTTGTAACCTTAAGGAGCTTTGTTAATTTCTCTCACCAAATCCTGCCAATATGGGGATCAAACCACATTGAAGGGGATGCCACAAGCAAAGATGGTCCTTGACACTTGATCCAAAATGGATCCTTAGCAAATGGCGAAAAACACTATCGCACAGGAAAAACAAGAAGAAATGGCGGAAACAGAGTTAAATAGAGGCTAAAGAAACATCGCGCAGGCGCTGTCGGATCTGGCTGGTCAACAGTCCAAATCTAATTGGCATATCACAATCGGAGGTGGCAAGCGGAGTCCATCAGAGGCGGCCTTATGGGAAATCGCGATAACGATCAGCGTTATTAAACGAGGGCCGTCGATCAAGCACGCAGATCAACGGTCCAGATCTACTCGCGATATCGCATCGCTAATACACACACAAAAGGACTTACCAGGGGCCCAAAGACCATGCGATATGCGATTGCGATTTATCGCATCGCAATATCGCATCACAGCGATACAAAGTGCGGCATGCGATAAAGTCGGATCCGATGGGTTTTATGGATGTGACTATATAGATTTTGAGTTCCAGTAAAAAGGGTTTTTCTATGTAAATTCACATTTTCGTTAAATAAACGAAATACAAAGGAAATGTGCTCGGAGCGATAAAACGGACCCAAAAGGTTTATACATGCAGCTATATATATTTTGAGTTCTGTAATGAGCAGGATTTCAGGCGGGCCTCAGGTGGTAAGTGGTATTGGACCGGCTCCGCCCGATCCCATACACTGGTTGACACATGGCTTGGCGTCGGAGAGAGAAAATCGCCTTTGTTGGCGGGTAATCTCCATGTCCATAAGCCACCTGAAATGAATATCAACCGTTGGATCAACGATCATACAGATCAATGGTGGACTTGCGATAGCGACCAAAGGCGGATCCGAAAGGATTATAGGGCGGACTCGATAATATTTCAAGTGCGATAAAAGGCGTTTTGGTGAATTTTTCAGTGTTCTGTGTATTTCTCTGGGTAAACAGAGAAACGACTGTTTTGGGATTTCAAACGCGTCGATGGTCCCTTCTGTTTAAAAACGGGTGGCCACCATACCTGAAGACGTTACACCATGATTGGTTAACGCTTAGAGGGAATTTGAGCGGACAGAGGCCAAAAGCCAGAGAGCCCGAAAGGGAAAATGAATAGACAAGCGTCGATAGGCTTAAAAGCCAGTCAGTGACAGAGACAGAGGCAGGCAGTGCTGAGACAGAGAGAAAATAGAGACAAAGAGCAAGAGGGAGAGTCTGTGTACTTAGAAAGACTTGAGGGATTCAAGCAAGACCCTGTTGTTTGCTCCTGTTGTGTTGAGACTCAATTTGAGCTCACATTTGTAAAAACTTTGCTCTTGAAGACATAATAGAGAGGTCACCACTGAAAGCTGGACCATAGACGTAGCCCAAGAGTTTTGGGTGAACTCCTTGATTATTTGCTGTGTTATGTGTGTGTCTGTTATGTTTCTCTCACTGCTTATTGTCTATATTAGTCGCAATCTTTTTGATCCGTTGCACTAAGTAATATAGGCAAATCCTGCACATGAGTTTGTAATACCTTAATATTAATCTAAGATCTCATTTTCAGATCGCGTGGTATCAGAGCTTTAGGTTTGTTAAGGTTAGACAAGCTTGTGCTGGATTTTGAATGCTAACTAGGTCAAAGCTCAAACTAGGAGAAGGATAACTTGTTGAGGCTAATCCAGAGATTGGAAGAGTCTATTCTTAGAGGAGAATGGCAGAAGAAGTCCCATTGGAATCGGAATCTCAGTTCATGGACAGTTGTATGGCCATGCGAGCCATGGTGAAAGAGATGTATCAGGAATTTAAGAAGGGTCAAGGTGAAAGCACTTCAACACCCAAACAAGACAAAGGAGCAGAGAAACCTTCTCTAGTTGCCCCTCCAGAGGGCAAAGGGAAAGGGGAAAAGCCTCCTCCCTCATCTCCTCCACCATCACCTCCATCATCCTTATCTCCTAGCCCTGATAAGAAAAAGAAGAAAACATCTTTGATTTAATTAGATGTGAAATTTGATTTGCCAATTTATAATGGAGAAGTAAATGCAGAAAAGCTAGATAACTGGATAAGACAGATTGATGTATATTGCAGGGTGCAGAACATTGATTCAGAAAGGAGAAAGATTCAGCTGGCTAGCCTTCGACTTGGAGGAACTGCGCTAGTGTGGTGGGAAGGCAAGACACAAGCTGATCTGAAGAGACATGGTAAAATTCTTTTTACCTGGAATGAATTTGTTTCTGCGATCAAAAAAACAATTCTATCCTCTAGCTTATCTGCAACAAGCAATGATGAGTTGGCAAACTCTTCACCAATTAAAGGGCCAAAGTGTACAAATCTATACCCAGAAATTTAGAAAAAGAGCTTTAACTCTAGGCATATCTCTAGACTCACCTGAAACTTTGTTGAAGTATATAGGTGGTCTGCATAAGTATTTGAAGCACACCATTCTCATGTTTAATCCCACTAGCCTAGATGATGTATCAGTTCAGGCTACACATATAGAAGCTAGAGGCAAGAATGTGAACCTAGAGGTTGGGGGATCATCAAAACCCTCTGCAAGCAAGAATAAGGAAAAGAAGAAGCTGAAATGGAAGGAGAGAAAGATAAACGCTGTACAAAAGGACAAACCTTCATGCACTCATTGCAAGAAGGACGGACACGATGATGAACATTGCTGGTCTTTGCATCCGGAGTTGGAACCTAAGAAGTTCGATGGTAAGAAGAAGAAGACTGTTGCTGCTATTCAGAAATACTTGGGGTCAGACTCAGGTGATGAAACAACAGTCGCAACGACAGGTATAAAAGGTAAAAATTTTGAAGCATCTACAAGTAATTCTGCACAATCTATTGATAAGGAAGATAATGAGAGGAAAAGGCATGAGCTTTTTCATATTAGAGTTATTTCCAAGCACCAAAAGATTGATACTTTATTTGATAGTGGATCACAAGTAAACTTGATTTCTGAAACAATTGTAAAGAAGTTGGGATTACTAACAACACCTCATAAGAAGCCGTATCCATTAGGTTGGGTATGTGATAAAGCAAAGCTACAAGTGACAAGACAATGTAAACTTAGGTTTGCTATTGGGTCAACATTTGTAGATGAGGTTGAGTTAGATATAGTTCCCTTGGATATATGTGGTATTGTTTTAAGAAGTCCTTACTTGTATGATAGAAAAACCATTTTCTATAGAGCTGAAAATAAGTATTAACTCATTAAAGATGGAATATAATATATTGTAAGAGCTCATAAATTCAAAAATAACTATTCTCTCATAAACTCAGGGCAGATGAAAAGAATTGTAAATTCATGCAAGCAATTTTTACTAATGGTTGTAAAGGAAAAGAACCCTGATAAAACCAATGTATTTGAAGGCTGTGATGCTAAACAGAGAGCTGATTTAGTTAAAGTTGTTTCAGAATATGATATCCTATTTCAAGAACCTAAAGGTCTGCCACCCAAAAGGCAAATAGTATATGATATTCATTTGCAGTAAGATGCTTCATTACCTAACAACAGAATCTATGAGAATGCAGAGATCAAGAAGCAGGTATAGGAGCTGCTCGATAAAGGGTTTATAAGACCAAGCACATCACCATATGGATCTCCAATCGTATTGGTGAGTCCGAAAGATGGTTCGTGGAGGATGTGCATTGATTATAGAGCACTGAATAAAATAACGATGAAGAATCGTTATCCTCTTCCTCATATTGATGATCTATTAGATCAGTTGAAAGAAGCAGTTTACTTTTCCAAGTTAGACTTGCGTAGTCTCTATCATCAGGTCAGAGTTGCAGAACAAGATGCATGGAAGACTGCTTTCAAAACAAAGCAAGGGCTGTATGAATGGCTGGTTATGCCTTTTGGCTTAACTAATGCTCCTGCCACTTTC
>APFE031254774.1:34817-45532 GCA_000404065.3 Pinus taeda | reverse complement strand
AAGACCAATCATAAATGCATCTACTATACTTAAGCATAACTCAGTAATGCATGAAAGTTACATTGAACAATATGCTCAAGATGTAGATTTTAAAGATGTATATGCAACTTTAAGTCATGGCAAGCAAGTAGAAAAATTGGATTATTATGTTAAGGACCAACTCTTATATCATTTGGGAAAGTTATGCATTCCACAAATTGAAAGAGTTAACATAATCCAAGAAGCACATACTTCTCTCATATCAAGTCGTTTTGGTGTAAGTAAAACAGTTGCATAGTTGCAAAGGTTTTGTTATTGGCCAAGAATGCATGAAAGAGTTTCTAGATATATTAAAGGGTGTACTATGTGTGCTAAAAGCAAGCCCAGTAATAGAAAATTAGGCTTGTACACCCCACTTCCAGTTCCTTCTCGTCCTTGGGAAAGTGTTTCCATGGACTTTGTTGAGGGATTGTCAAAATCTAGAAAAGGCCATGATTATTTGTATGTTGTTGTGGATAGGTTCAGCAAAATGTGTATTTTGATACCTTGTAACAAGCAGGTTACAGCTGAACAAACAACGAAGTTGTTTTTTCAGTGTGTATGGGTTCATTTTGGGTTACCCACTTCTATGGTATCTGATTGAGATTCCTGATTTGTTGGGAAGTTTTGGTCAAGTCTATGGGGATTGATGGACACTAGATTGAAGAAGAGCACAACAATTCATCCACAAACAGATGGTCAAACAGAGGTGGTCAACAAGACAGTGATCCAGTTGCTCAGAGGCTATTGTAGCAAGCATCCCAAGCTTTGGGATGAGCATTTGTGTTATGTGCAACATGCTTACAACCGTGCCAAGCACTCTTCTACTCAGAGATTTTCTTTTGAGACTTGTTTTGGTTTTATACCAAAGTCTCCCTTGGATTTTGTCTTTGGTAAAGACATAACAGTTGATGGACACAGTGATGTGGACAAAGCAACCAAGTTCATTGAACAGGTCCAAGAAATTCACCAGGTAGTGCAGGAACAACTGGAAAGAAGCCAAGCCAAGTACAAGGCAAGGTATGACAAGCATCGAATTGAGCATAGTTTCCAAGTTGGTGATCAAGTCTGGCTGTACATCAGCAAAGACAGAATGCAAGGTGAAGGTAAGAAGCTGAAACCAATAAGGTATGGGCCTTTCATGATACTTGAGAAAATTGGTGAAAACCTAAGTAACCAGATTCGTTATATAGGGGCCACGTGTTTGAATCCGGCGTGTCGGACACGATTCGTCTAAAAACGTGTCCTAAAAACAGGATTTGTCGAATCCTATCAGGATTCTTCAAATCCCAAACGTGTCCCAAAATTCTCCAATGTGTCTCGATTTTTGACTGCGTGCCCCGATTTCCAGGATTTGTTTAGCGGAAAAGGGACTCCCGCGTGTTAGAAAAGGCCACATTTCCTCATTACAGTCACGCTGTTTATCATTTGGCAAGCATTGTTTGAGCTGTTTGCAAGTGGATAAGGGTTTGGAGGAAGGAGCTAAGGGAGTAGAGTGTTCGGCAAGGAGATTCAAACACCAGGTAAGTGCATTTCAACTTCATTTTTTTGCATTTCTTATTCTATTACAATAGTTTGTATATGATTTTTTATTTACAAATTTGTGCATGTTTTGTTCATTTCTTTTACAGTATTCATGGCTCAATCAAAGGCAGCAGTTAGGGGGCAAAGGGACAAACACAACACAATCAAAATCTGCTGCAAGTAATGTTGAGGGAAGAGTAGGACCTAAAGACAACACTAATAAATATCCATTGTGGAAATATGTCACAAGAGAGGATGGGACAAACACCAAGGGAAAGAGAGGAGGCAATGTGCAATGGAGATGCAACTTTTGTCACATTTCTTTCAAAAGCACATATTACTGTGTGAAAGCACATTTGTTGGCTTTACCGGGTTGTGGGATTGGAGCTTGTAAAGCTGTTTCTTTACAAAAGAGAAAAGAATTGGAAAAGGAGTCCACTGTTGGTACGGAAATTGTGGCTTCAAAATCAAGAAAACCCAAGAATGAAGACCCCCTTCCATCTTTGAGGAAAGTCACCACCAAATTTCCATTTGAAAGTTCTACTTCTACTGGGGGACAAGCAGCAAAAAGAAGAGCACTTGGTCCAATGGACAAGATTTTCCAAAAAGAGAGATGGAAAGAGCTTGATCTCACCATTGTCTTCTTCTTTTATCAAAACTTCATATCATTTAATGTTGCATGCTCACCTCTATTTATTGAGATGTGCTGAGCTCTAACTCAAGGGGCTCCAATAGGATATGTGCCTCCTGGGTCAGAGAAGCTAAGAACCACATTGTTGACGAAGACAAAAAAAGAGGTGCAAAAAATGCTTGAGCCTATTGTAGCATCATGGCCAACATTTGGGGTTAGCATTGTTTTTGATGGATGGCTAGATCCAGCACGACACCCAATCATCAACTTCATGGTGTCTTCCTTGAGTGGTCTAGTTTTCATGAAAGCAGTGGATACACTTGGAGAATACAAGGATGCACAATTTATTGGTGAGTTATTTATTAAAGTTATTGAAGATGTGGGTGTTGATTCTTGTGTGCAAATCATTACAGATAATGCACCTGTTTGCAAGGCTGCTGTCATGATTGTGGAAGCTAAATATCCACAAGTGTTTTGGACACCTTGCATTGTCCATTCAATGAACTTAGCACTGAAATCCATTGCTTTTGTTGTGCTTTGTATTGGAAGCATTATTGAGGATGCAAGACATATCCGTAACTTTATGCAAAATCATACAAATGCCCTCACTATCTACAAGGAGTACACCAATCTATCATTGTTGAAGATTGCTGATACACGGTTTGCCTCTTCATTCATAATGTTGAAGAGGTTGAGGGAGGTCAAGACCGCTCTTGGGTCCATGGTTATTTCTGAGTTTTGGTCTTTTTGGAGAAAGACAGATCAGATAGCCTTTAAAAGAGTGAAGGACACAGTGCTAGATGATGTTTGGTGGGAGAGAGTAGATCTAATTATTTGGATCATGGACCCTATCATTTCTTTGCTTTGATTTGCAGATACAGACAAACCCATCCTAGGAGAGGTTTACGAGGGATGGGATTCCATGATTGAGTCTGTGAGGAGCATTATTCTACAGAGTGAGTGCTCTGAGTACGAGACATCACCAGAGGCCTTCTGTGATACTATACAAAATATTTTTGTTAGCAGATGGGACAAGAATTGTACACCTTTACATTTTTTGGCTCACTCATTGAACCCCAAATACTACAACCATGAGTGGCTGAATGGTGAACCTTCCCACAGATTCCCTCCTACATGGATGGTGAAATCTCACAGGGGAGGAAAGAGGCATTTAGGGGGATTTTTCAGGATACTGCATTGCTTGATGAGGTGGAGGATGCCTTGCAGAGTTTTCCACTGGCAGTGGTCGATTTGGAGGTTATGATGTGATTAGAGATTGGGGGGCTAAGAAGCCCTATTCTTGGTGGGCAAATCATGGGGCAACAAGCCCTCCTCTTCAGCAGTTAGCCATAAGGCTCCTCTCTCAGGTGACTTCATCCTCTTGTTGCGAGAGGAATTGGAGCACATATGGAAATTTGTATAGTGTGAAGAAGGGCAGGCTTGAGCAGTCCAGGGCAGAGATAATGGTGTATGTGCACGCCAACCTTCGTCTTATTTACAGGCAAAGGGAAGAATGGTTGAGGGGAAAGACAAAGATGTGGGATGTCTTTCCTGATGATATGGCTCTGGACACCAGTGTTGAGTTGGCATTGGCCAACATGGATCTCAATGATCCAGTGCTAGAGCCTGTTAGATTTGATGACTTAGAGGGGTCATCCTCCACACTAGCAGATGCAAAGGCGACTATGGATATAGGGGAGGAGGAGGATGTAGAGGAGAGCAGTGGGGACCATGATGATGAGGACATTGATGCTGATTCTGATGCTGATGATGAGGATTGAAGCCTTAAGGCTTGTATACCTGTAGTTGTTTTATATTTTCTATTTCTATTTGCCATTGGCATTGCACTAGTACTACCTATGTAACACATTTTGATTTGATGACTTAATGAGAAAACTACAGTTGTCAGTGTCTTTATCTTACTATCTTGTAGTTGTAAGTTGTCTTTCAGTTATGAATTATGAATCATGATTTATGTGACCACTGACATGTATTTGAATTTTGTATGTACTATGCATGCTGTAGATGAAGATCTATGTTTGAAATCAATAAATTTGTATCATTAATTAAAATTTGTGAAAGAAATAGCTAATTTTATAATATATATATATATATAATTAAATAATATATAACGAATCCTACGTGTCCTGTTTCGGGGGGTCAACGTGTCCGAGTCCGACACTACGAATCCCAAATCCTACGAATCCCGAATCCCCGTGTCAGGTGACGCTTTGTGCCTTGATTTGCCAGCTTATATGCATATCTATTCAGTTGTTAATGCAGAGAACTTGAGATTGTATGAACCTTCATTGGTTGAAGATCCTGAAGGGCAAAGTCAGTTGCCTTCTATTGATGATTTGTTGCCTGAATATCTCAATGAGTTGCAGGAAGACATAGTTCTGGACATGAAGGTGAGAACTACGCGCAGAGGGGATGTTGAGTACCTGAGAATCGGACTCAAAGGTTCAAAACCAAGCAGTGCATGATGGATAGAGATTGGACAAGTGAGGAAGCTGTATTCTCACTTGATCGATGCCTAAAAACCAACTTTTGGTGGTCCAAAAGCTTTTTCAGTGGGAACGCATGATCCAAAATGGATCCTTAAACCCTCTAAGCCTTCATATACATAAACGTTATCGCAAGGGAAAAACATTAGCAAATGGCGGAAAACACAATCGCACGGGAAAAACAAGAAGAAATGGCGAAAACAGAGTTAAACGGAGCCATCGGATCAACGGTCCAGATCTAATCGGCATATCGCAATTGGAGGTGGCAAGCGGAGTCCATCGGAGGCGGCCTTATCGGAAATCGTGATAACGATCAGCGCGACTAAATGAGGGCTATTGATCAAGCGCGTAGATCAACAGAAACAACTTAGTATATTGGAAGATAAGAACCAAAACCTATCTTCAGTCACTTCGCGCTGATGTTTGGGAAATTGTGGAAGGAGGATACCAATTTTTAGCAGTAATACCCATAGATACAGTGAGAAAGAAGTCATATGAAACCAATGCCAAAGCCGTCAATACTTTATTGGGAAGTTCGTCAGAATTAGAATTCATCAAAGTCATGCAACTCAAGATAGCCAAAGAAATATGGGACCAAATCATTCAGAGTTACGAAGGAGACTCCCATGTAAAACGTGCTAAGCTCCAAACTCTCAGAATTCAATATGAAACTCTCAAGATGCATAGTGATGAAAGTATTTATATTTACTTTTTATGAGTAGATGAGATTGTAAATTGTACGAAGAATCTGGGTGAAGAAATAAAGGAGGCTACTTTAGTACATAAAATTTTGAGATCTCTATCTTTTAAATTTGAGTCAAAAGTATTTGCGATTGAAGAGAAGCAGGATCTACAATCTATTGTTGTTGTTCAACTTCAAGGAAATTTAACTGCCTTTGAAATGAGGAAAGGAGGTCCATTAGATATTAGAGAAGCCGCTTTCAAAGCCTCGGCAAAGGGAAAAGAAAAGGAAGTGTTAAAATTGGCAACTAGGGCCAAACTTCATGTGGGTCACCTTATTCATGGATGATAATAGTTTTATTAGATTCCTCTCTTCGAGAGGTGTAGGATTGATCTAAAAATCATCCGATTCCAATAAGTATTTATGGAGATATGAATTTATTTTGATTATGGACTAATTGTCAAAGTCGACCAACAACTTATGTAGGCTCAGAAGCCCAACAATCGCATCTATTCAACCCCAACGTTTTGCATATAAATACAAGGAGTATTCTCCTCATTCGCACTCTTCACTCTCATCACATCTCTCTCTCTCTCTTGCGCAGACAAGAGTCTCTTCTCTCTCCTGTGCAAAAAAGACTCTTCTCTCACACGTGGAAGGAAGGACGCAGATTTTAGGGCTGCAATTGCAGATCAGAAGTTTGACCAGCGTTGACCATCATTCTCTCTCTCTGGACTGCGCAGTAGGTGAACCTGACTCTCCTTGGAAGGTCGCATTTTTGGTGAAGGAATCAAGGTGATCCGATGGTCGGTTTGCAAGATATTGACTGCCCTAGTTTAGGGCTGATCTAGGGTTTGGTGCTGCTGATGTAAATCAGATTTTTGTACTATTTCTCTCTGCTGAATTATTGAAGATAAAAGAAGTTTTGATCAAAGGGTTTTCCCCATATTGGGGTTTGTCCTTGGCTAGCCGCCACATCTTGTGTCTCTTGTCTTGGCTTGTTTTTTGTTGATCGTTTAATGTTCTATCTGCACTTTACTTAATGTACATGTGATTGCTAATATGTGGATAATAATAAGAAAGATAAGCAAACTGCTCTAAGCATAGAACATACCATAACTTAACATGGTATCAGAGGTGAGGTGAAGACAAAGCTTGAGCAAGAGCAAGAGCAATCACTGAAGAGAAGATTGGCAAGGCTATCCTAAAAGAACTATGGGGTCCTCAACACTCTTCCCCGCTGAAGACAAGCTCCGTGAGAAGTCTGACTATCACGGATGGAAGATGTCTCTCGATCTGACTTTAGAAGATCAGGGAGTGTTGGACCATGTGAGAGGCAATATTGTTGAGCCTCCTTCAAATGCACCTGCTGTTGCCAGGAACAAATGGAAATCTGGAAAAGTCAAAGCAAAGAAGATCATTCGCGACTCCATTGACAAGCGCTTGGTGGCCTATGTTTCTGAGCTGAACACCTCTAAGGAAATCTACGATAGACTAGTGAGTTTATTTAAAGTTAATGATGCAAATCAAGTTATGTTTCTTAGAAATAAGCTAAAGGAAATTAAGAAGGGCAAAGATGAAAATATGCAAGCATATTTCTTAAGAATCACCGAAATCAAGAATGATCTCCTATCTATTGGGGAAGTAATTCCTGACAGGGAAATGGCACTCACAACTCTTGGAGGACTACCATTTGAATGGTATATATTCAGGACTACTCTCCTCAACAATAATGTAATTCCTAGATTTGAGGAATTAATGGCTAGATGCATTCAAGAAAAAGCAAGAATGGAAGAATAGGAAATGCCCACACTTAAAGGTCATCCCGTTGCCTTTTCTTCTCATGCTAAAAGAAGAAACAATTCCAAAAGGAAGACTAGACCAAAGGGTGGAAAAGGACGATGTTACCAGTGCAATAAACCAGGTCATTATGCAAGGGAGTGTCCTGATAAAAGGAACTCACACCGGGATGATGATCCCTCTCAAGGCAATCAAAGAAATGGCAGGTCAAATGGCCGAGGTAAAAGAAGTGTTGGAAATCAAGGAAGAGGACAACCATTCAAGAAGGCAAGAAATTCCAGTTATGAATCTAACACTGTTAACAATAAGTAGGATGAATATTAGCTACCAACTGCTCTATTTATCTCTGCTCCTCTGGATTCGTTGGGAAATTGGCTTATTGATAGTGGTGCCTCAAGGCACTTCACTGGTTACAAAGAAGTTCTCCATAATCTGATAGAGAAAGAAACCAACTTGGAAATTCTTCTTGGAGATAATATGAAATATCCCATGAAAGGTGTAGGCAATGTCTCTCTTAAATTGAATCAAGGTAATACAATCCACCTACAGGATGTATTATATGTACCTGATCTCAAAAAGAACCTGGTGTCCATTTCGGTAATGGAAGATAAAGGCTACAAGGAGGCTTTCAACGATGGCAAGGTACGTGCATGGAAAAACAATATTAAAGATGCCTTCACTCTTGGGTTTCGAGTTGATTCATTATATCAGGTCGGAGGAAGTCCGCTAGGTGTCATGTCTTGTGACACATCTCTTCAGTCCGAAATATGGCATCGGAGGTTTACTCACTTTTATTATAAAGCTCTACCTGATGTAAGAAAAATGGTGACTAGGATGCCTGAGTTCAGATTAGAGCAAGAAGGTGTATGTCCGGGATGTGCTGAACGAAAGCTAAAAAGGGGACCATTCCCCTCAAGCCAAAGCAAGACCTCCGATATATTGCAGTTAGTTCACTCAAACATATTTGGTATGATGCATGTGAACTCCTTGGGAGGATATTCATATTATTTTATAGATGACTATTCTCACAAGACTTGGATATACTTCTTGAAAAAGAAGGATGAAGTGTTCTCCTGGTTTCGATACTTCAAAGCGTTGATTGAGAATGAAACCGAAAAGAAGATTAAGATCTTAAGGACTGATAATGGGACTGAATATGAATCTAATGAGTTTCATGACTTTTGTAAAGAGGCTGGCATTAAGAGGGAGATTACTACATTGTACACTCCTGAACAACATGGTGTGGTGGAAAGGAAGAACTGTACGATTGTGGAAGCTGTCCGTGCTATGCTCCATGATCAAATACTTCCGAAGTTTCTATGGGACGAAGTTGCAAACACTGTCGTATATGTGTAAAACTGATGCCCCCATCAAGCATTGGGTTTTAAGACTTCAGAAGAAATGTTCACTGGTAAGAAACCTGACGTATCTCATTTTAGAATTTTTGGAGCCCTATGTATTTTCATGTGCTGAAAGAGAAAATGAACAAATTGGGTGCATCTAGAAAGAAAGGAATCTTCGTGGGCTATAGTGAAAATACTAAGGGCTATAGAATCTATGTAGTCGATCAAAGGGAAGTCGTGATTAGTCATGATGTCACCTTTGACGAAAATATGGCTCTCAGCGAGGTGAACAATCTTCCTACTGTGAGGAACTCTCAAGAAGCTAGCACCAGGGAACCGAGAGAAAAAGATGATAAAACAATGCCCGATGTGGAAGAATCCATGGATCCAATTGATCCTCCTCCCCCTGAGCCTTCCTCTTCTAGGAAGAGGCCTTCATGGCTAAGTGGGACACTTGATGATGCTGAAGGACACACTGCACCTCGAGGAACCTTCCGTGAAAGTAAGAAACCAAACAGGGATTAGGATACCTGACCATCATGAGCACGATCATTCAAAATGAGCCCTCATCATTCTCAGATGCCGTCAAGCATCAAGTATGGAAGGATGCTATGATCGAATAATATGAGTCTATTTTGAAGAATGATGTCTGGGAAGTGGTTCCCAGACCCCTGGATAAGACAATTGTCACTTCTAAATGGCTTTACAAGATAAAGCATGCAGCTAATGGAAGTATGGAAAAGTATAAGGCTTGTTTTGTCGCCCGTGGCTTCTCCCAGAAGGAAGGTATAGACTATGACGAGATATTTGCACCTGTTGCTAGATATACCACCATCCGCTCGATCATAGCCCTTGCGGCTTCACAAGGATGGAAACTACATCAGATGGATGTTAAGACCGTGTTCTTGCATGGTTCAATCAAAGAAGAGGTCTATGTGGAGCAACCCGAAGGATTTGAGATTTATGATCGAAAATCTCATGTGTGCAGGTTGAAGAAGGCCTTCTATGGGCTGAAGCAAGCACCTCGAGCATGGTGTGAGAGGATCGATAACTACTTGATGAAGCTGGGATTCACTAGGAGTGAAGTCGATCCCAACCTTTACTTCAAGGTTGAAGATGAAAAACCTCTCATACTGGTTTTGTATGTTGACGACCTCTTTCTAACAGGTGCAAACCCTCTCATTCACAAATGTAAGAGGGAGCTGGCTTCTGAGTTCGAGATGAAAGACCTCGGACTTATGCACTATTTCCTAGGACTCGAAGTCTGGTAGAAGCCAGGGGAAATATGTGTTGAAGATATTGGAAAGATTTGGTATGGTGGACTACAAGCCCGTAACTACCGCGATGGAGCTTGACTTCAAAAAGTTAAGTGGAAGTGCTGCTAGACCTGTTTTACGAAATGCCACTGAGTATCGTCAACTCGTCGGAGCATTAATGTTTTTAGTGAACTCCCGTCCAGACATATGCTTTGCAGTCAACACGTTGAGTCAACATATGGTTGAACGTCACCACATACATTGGATTGGTGCCAAGAATTTGTTGAGATATCTTCATGGCACAATTACTTATGGGTTAAGATACACTGCCGGAGATGTGAGACTACTTGGATATATTGATGCTGATTGGGCATGCAGTGTGGTGGACCGTAAGAGCACTTCCGGGTGCTATTTCTCCTTGGGATCTGCTTCGATATCCTGGATGAGCAGGAAGCAGAAGTCGGTGGCTTTAAGAACCGCCGAGACAGAGTATATTGCCGCTAGCATAGCCTCCTGTGAGGCAGTCTGGTTGCAAAAGCTCTTCAGTGAGCTATTTGGATTTACATTGGATACCACCGTGATTATATGTGACAACCAGAGCAGGATCCGTTTATCAGAAAACCCCATATTTCATGATCGCTCCAAGCATATCGATATCAGATACCACTATATTCGAGATATGGTGCAACGAGGAGCAATAAGGCTCCAACATATCGGTACGAATGAACAGGTCACCGACATTCTAACAAAGCCCCTAGGAAAGGTCAAATTCCTGACTTTTCGAGAACGACTTGGTGTCATTCAGAGACCCTCTGATGAGGGTCAAGTATGATGTCCTGAGCTCTGGGAGCTCGAGGGGGCGTGGGGTACTTCTTGGAGCGACACATGACCATAGGGTGACTCACCATCCCCTGTTGGTGCACTTGGTACAGGGTAAGAGGTTCAACCTTCCCC